>JAKWJA010001820.1:0-41972 GCA_027704765.1 Solanum habrochaites | reverse complement strand
TTTTTTTTTCAAATTTTTTTTACAGTACTTTATTACTTTAAAAATTTCCACGTGAGAATAACAAGATACCCTTATTCCAAGGTGAAATTTTCAAATAGTTCACTCTCAATCATAATTAACTAATTGCACACAGCAACTCCAACACGTAAAAACCAATTATCTTATTTTTTTTCTCAACTAAAAGTCTATATGGTATTACTTAGTTGATAAACATGCATAATGGGCTTTCTTTATACCTCTATCAAGATTAACAAACTTTTGCGTCACTGAGTGCTTACATTAGGGTGATGTCTACAAATGACACGCCTTAGAGTGGCATCCTTTTCCGAACGCTGTTAATCAAGATGTTTTTTAATATTGACTATCTTTTTTTTTTTATACGATATATGAACAATGATATCTAGTGAAATGTTCTATAAACACAAGGGTCTGAGGTAGGTGGGTGTATGCAACCTTACCCCTACTTATAACTGCTATGAGAGATTTTTTTGATAGACCTACCGACTCAAGTAAGATACCACTAAGCAACACTAATCAATAGAAAAATGAAAAAAGCAAAACTTTACATCAGCAAATTATCTTCTTGGTTTTCTTGGTCAATTTCATTTGTTGATTGAGTTAGTTGTGTAATTCCTTGAAGTTTTTTCATCTGTTAACCCCAAGCTTCCTAGCCTTTGCTGTAAATGACAATGCTTTTTTTATCAAGTTACTACAATGTCTCCCTTCCATCTTTATTTTTTACAGCTTTTCTTTTCTTTACAAACTTACCCTTCAAGTTTTTCTGCTAAATCTTCAATCTCTTCTTCCAATACTGCATTCACATTCTTCCCTTCAAAAATCTTCTTTTTGCCCTGCAAAAATCAAGTAACAAAAAGATTTAACATTGAACTTTCATCACCAAAGTACGAAAAATAATTAAAACAATCAAGGACTTCAAAATTCTCTTTTTATTTCTATCTAAAGAGCACCTCCATTTTAATAATTCTACTAACTCCCTCCATTCCAGAATTTATTGTCTTTACGCCTTATAAAAGTCACTTTGACTATTTTCAATGTAAATTAGAGCACTTACTTCGATATTTTAAAAAAAATAAATTAAATATTTCTAAAACTATGTAAAAAGTACTATAAATTACACTTTTTACATATTAATATGATGGACAAAAGTGTTTTTTTTTTTTTTACAAAATCCTTAAATGTTAGTCAATTTTTATATCTTAACTTTAAAAAATAAAAATTATGACAAATAATACCAGAACACAAATAGAATACTACCTACTTTTCAAGTAAAAAACAAAGAACATTAAAGAAAAAAAATACTATTTCATATGTATAAAGAGAAAATTTGAACAGTGGTGGCATTTATTGGACAGTGGGATTGCATGAAAAAACTGAAAAACTGTTTTTCTGTTCTTTCTACATTTGACAATTAAGTTTTAAACATTAATTAATAGATAAAAAGAATTATTACAAATAATCCTAGATAATATTCCATAATATGATTCAGTTTGGGTATTATCTCTAAAAATCATAACGTATCAGTATAATCTCATAAGTTAAGCCTAAAAATAATTGAGTATACATAAAACTTATCTGTAACTCTCCTCATACATATAAAGATATTATTTTCGATAAATCAAACATTTTGAAAATATAGAAATGAAAGCAATAACAACAAATCAAAAAGCAATACACAACATACGTAGGAAAGAACAGTAATAACAATAAATATGATAATCGAAGCACAAAAAAATACTAACGATAATCGAAATCGAATAACAAGAAACTATAATACTCACAGCAATGAGAGTGTGAACAGCTGATCTAAGAGTCTTCTCCATCTGAATTCTATTCCTTTCCAATTTCTTCAAAGCAAATTGTCTTTCCATCCTTAAAGAATTACACTCTGCTCTTAACATATCTGCTTGAAACCTCCATTTCTCCACCTCCCTTTCATCACAAAACATAAACTTGGTTCAAGAATCAATTTTGAATTAATTCAACAAAGATTTGTCAGCCCCACTTTTTAGGAAACTGTAAAAATTGAAACTTTATGTTAAAATATCAAACTTGGTTCATAAAAAATGTACTAATATATCCATGTGAATAAAGGGTTTTCTTGAAAAACAAATTTGAAGCTAAAAAATTCAGTCCCACTTTTTAGGAAACTGTAAAAATCATAACTTTAAGCTACATTTTTCCTTGGTTTAATCGACTGAGCTACTAAGATTCATTAATAAGAAATTGATTTAACAAACCTGTCTCCGGCATCACCACCGCCATTGACAGCACCTTCTTGTTCTTGTTCTTCGACTCTTTCTCTCCTCTGAGCCGAAGAAGAAGAAGACGAAGAAGAAGTTGAAGTGTTGAGAAGAGGAATGGGATTAAGAGAGGAAGACCTTCCATGAAAGTGTCTTTCTTGATCAAATAAACATTCTAATCTCCCTTTGTAATAGTCATATTTCTTCTCCATTGGATAAAGTTGTTTCTTTTTCGTATTTCTGGGGGTTTTCCGGCGAGTTCTCCGGGGAAAATGGAGGATTTTAGGGCTTGGTGGTGGTGGTGGTGTTGGGTGCCATTTGGGTTTTCTTGTTGATGACATTTTCTATATTTTTTATTGTATTTGTTTTGGTGCAACAAATTTGAATTTAACGGGTAGAGACTATAATCACTAGAGAGCCTATAGCAAGTGAATATATTTATAACATTTATATATAGAGTGAGTGGTGTTTTGAAAATGACATAATTACCCTTATGCTTCATGAAGTCATACTTATCCTCGGGGGTGTTCACGGTTTGGATAAAAAATCGATCTAAATCGATTTTATTTTGGGTTTGGTTTTAGAGTTTTAAGAACCGATAATATCTGATTTTATTTTTTAAAAAAAAAATAATCGAACCGAACTGATCGCTTAATATATATCTATTATTGTATTATACTATGTAATAATATTATTTTTTATAAAGAATTTTAAATATCAATATCTCATCAAAATTTTATTTATCTTTATTTATGACAAGCAAAATGTAGAGAAATATTTATCTTAATCATGTATCATGAGTTATTCATGATAATAAAATTGTCTTTCTATATTTTATACATTATAGCTGTTTGGTTGATTTTGAATAATTCCAATAATCAATCATACTAGGCATGAAATAAATTATATTTATATATTTTATACATTATAGCAGGTTTGGTTTGATTTTGATAATTCAATAATCAATTAAATTGATGTGATTTTTAATTTTGATTAATAATTGACTCAAACTGACTTGTGAACGCCCGACATCTAGGTCCGCTGAGGTAAAGGGAGGAGTTGAGCCTAAATTGGCGAATCGAAGTCATTATCGAAACTATACTTCCTACAACTAACATGTGTCCAATCCAATGGGAATGTGCAATGTAAACGAACCTAAGTTATTATACCGAATTTCCTCTGGCCATCGGGGACCAAGTGGTAAGGCCATGATACGTAGGGGAATAAATCACTCATTCTTCCATTGGGGACGAGTGCACGAATGACAACTCCAAGCGTCACACATCCGCCGCCTACCTACAGTTTAGGTGGCCACTAGCAAGATCTGGTAAGGAAGTGTCGCGACTGCTCCACTCCGCTAAGCTACAATCTCGTGAACTAAACTTCGTTGTCTTCCCCGCTCGTAGAGTAAATGGAGTTGTGTCCGTGGTCATATGTGGATGGGGAGCGAAGAAGATCGAAAGAATGGATTCATTTGGATCGGACGACTTTTTCAGCAAAAACGAAGGAATCCATAGAAGTATGTCTAACTAGAAACATCTATTATATCTGTATCTCTAGAGGGGATCTCTCTATACATATAGATTTTTTTATGGAACGATATGATCGGCTAGCTGTAGCCGCATATCAGCTACGCTTAATGCGGGATTTTTGTTGAATTAGACCTTTTGAAAAGCTTTTGAACCTAGTGAAAAGGGCTCTAAGCCTACAAAAAAGCAAGCGCTAGAGAAGCGAAGCACGAAGCTACCGCTTTCCCTGATCAACTAAAATACAACAATCGCAACCTACTTTAATTCAAAAAAAAAAAAAAGTTGAAAGAGTTTGGCAACAAGCCCATGTTTATCCATTATAATGGATAAGCCCCTACTTATCCATTATAGTCATTTTGCAATGCCTATCAATTATAATGGATAAGCCCCTACTTATCCATTATAGTAATTTTGCAAAAAATTTAACACATTTATATTGTTCACTTGCCACCTTCAAATTATCAAGGATTTACAACCTCATGAAGGTGAAAATAAAAAGAAATATATATTTTTGAAATTGAAGTGTGAAGATTTTAGTTTAAATTCCAATTGGTACTTCTACATGTTTTTTTGGGGAAATTCAAGAATGTTGAAATTTAGTGAGTTAATGTACGTTACCCTTCACAGACTGTTCTTTTGCTATATGACCAAACCTTGTGTCACTGATCTTCTGTCTCAATTGGTCCCCTCAACCAACCTATGAGGTTCTATTCATCACTTATAATAAATTCTTTGGATTAATGAAACCAAAAGCTATAATGATTACCAAATGCAAACAATGTTGAGTTGCACAACATGTCCATATAATGGACATTGCAATTTACCTACTCCCTTCCTTTTATATTACTTGACATGGATCTATGATCTATTCTTAGCATTTATCGCTTGATAACTAATATTAAGAACTTTTATGACTGACCTTTAAAACTCTATCTTGATTATTAGATTATTAGTACTTTTATAAGTGGTAAATGTGATTTAAAAAAAGAATCCTTAATTGTAAAATGGAAAAATAACATGAAATGTGTATTTGTGCTATATAAGAGAAGTAGACATTAAACACGGAGTATATATCTTCTATATTTTTTTAAGAAAATTCGAGTATTTCTTTTTATCTGTAGTAAAAAGAAATCTAGATAGTCCTCGAACACAAGCAATTTATTCCTAGTTTATGAAGTGAAGTACAATCCTCTACAATCCCATGCAGCAAAAGAGGGTAGCACTTCCAGTGGGTCAGGGTTTCTCGAAGGCTCTCCGCCTCGGGGCATATTAGATTTACTGACAATAACATTTCTCTCTTATCTTTTTTTTCATTAATTATTGATATATACACAATTTAAAGAGGTAGCAATTACTGAGTGGATAAACATTCAAAATTCATAGGCAAATACATGGCCGTACCTAAACTTGTGGGTTTTTTCATCTCCGGTACCTCAACTATCGTCATTTTTCTATTGAATCAGTAACACCACCCTAATTGTTCCGTTTAAACAAACACCGTTGTCTGATGTGGAACAGATTTGTGAGCGATATTGGTAGAGGATATATATGTGTTCTACAAATCATTAGTCCCAATTGATCTTAAAATGTTTGAGAATATTGTGTTTTACTTAAGTCATTTGAACACATTAGAAAACAAATAGACTAACAACGGTTTATCTTCATTCCTTCCAATAAAATTACTACAATTTTAACTACATTGAAACATTTTCAATAGAAAAATATTGATCAAAATCAATCCACGGGTATTTTAAAGAAACAAATTATTAGTGGTTCATGATTCAAACAATTGAAAAATGACATAAAATTGAGATACATAAGTTAAACTAACATAGTTTTAAGATTTATTATCTATTGGACCTAAATAATAACTCAAATATTTTGATGGAATAAACGGATAATCTGATAACATTATACATATTCTTAATTTAAATAATAAAATTTAATAATATTCTTTAAGTTATTAAATTTTATATCTAATCAAATTAAAACACATTATGAAAAATATACTTAGTATAATGTAGATTGTCTAGCACAAACTAATATATTGGCCTCTTGTCTAACCATGATTATTTATTTTTAACCATAATTAAACTGTTTAATTATTGGTTTATGGAAGGTTCTTTTTTGTGAAGAAAAAAACTAATCAAAGTTGCAATTGGCAGATCTTCACCGCAGTTGACATATCAAAAGAAGTTTTTTTTTTCAATAATAATAATAATAATAATTAATAAAAAGACATTGATGCCTCATGAAGGAAATTAAATACAAGTAGTTAATTAATTAATTAATTTTTTAAAAAAAGGAGCCAAAGTCCAAGAAAAAGCAGAACAAAATCACACGTTTCAAGATGTTGTGTCCTCTGCTTCTCAGCGTGACTCTAATTATTTATTACTCTTTACTTTCATTTTGCTTTATTTTATATTTTTCAAACCAAGGTTAGATACTCACAGTGTCTTTCGTATTGCTTCCCTTTCCCTTTCTTTAATCACTTCACCTTTCCTTTTTGGATGCCTTTTCACAACCTAATATTTTTTCAATCTTCCATTTTGCAAATATTTAATTCGCATTTGAGGGATTTTCGCTGTTCCAACGAAGTAGACCAACACTTGACGATTGAACTTATCAAAGAAATAAGTTCAACGCTGCTGATGACGTCTCTAACAGTAAGTTTGAATTAAAGAGAACGTGACGATTGAAATATAGGATCATTCATTTTACTTATTTTATATTTATCAAACGACACTCATAGGACTTTGACAATTTGAACGTAGTCTTACTGTTCATTTGTTAAAACTTATTTGTAGATGCACTTTCATTGATTCTTTTTGATTTTCTATTGCTCGAATATGAAATATTTGATTGAGGTTGGAGATATTTCAATCATTCTTCGATAATTTATGTTGATCTTTTATGTTGTTCATATTAATATATGAGATTACGATATTTGATACGTTTATTAAAATTTGATTAAATTTAAATTCATTAAATTGTTAAAATCGATTTCTAAAGACACTTTCAACATATCCTTTTTTTTTAATTTTCAAATATTTAAACCTAATATATTTGATTAAAACTGAAGAAATTCTATTCATTTCACGATAATTTAGGTCGATCTTTTAAGAAACAAAATGAAATTTTGAAATGAGTTATTATGAGACTACATCTTTAAGATTTTCAAAATAACTAATTAATTTGGTCCGTGCCTTTAAAAGTTGTGTAGATATGTTATGGTAGTCAATGGGTAAATTAAATGCGCTACTCATTTTTGTTTTTCTTTAATTTTTTTTTTTATTATTCTCTATAAAGCATAAATATGACCACATAATATACAATTACTTATAATTACATTTTTAAACATACAGATAATGCAAATAATATTTTTGATGTTATGACACTAACCTACCTAAATGACTTTAAATATATTATTATAACAGTAAATTAAATCGTTAAATATTTTTGCTGTGATAATTATCACTTCTTATAAATATTCAAAACCTAAAATAATATTGCATTTAATAACAATTAACGAATATCATAAAACCTTTAACATTTTTTATTACACTATTATATACACTGAAGGATACTTTTAAAATTACTTATAGGTCTATAATAATTTATCTTTTGAATTCTTTACATATACTATGTTAAGAAAAAATATATATATGGCTGGATATAGTAATTCCAAAATTCCATATAATGATTTCAAAATATTAGTTGAATATGCAGGAGATTGCATTGACAAGAAAAAAAAATTTAATAAAATATCTATTTTTTTGTCTCTTTGTCATTTATATTGCGTATTTGTTAAGAATGCAAGTGCATAAAACAGCACAAAAATAGGCTCACCATTTAATTCTTTTATTACTTTACATTTTGCATGCATGCATTTCTATGTGCTGTGATTCTCTTGTTTTTCACATTTATTTTGGCAAAACCCAACATTTTCTAGAAAAATGAAATAAAAATTCTTTGTAGGTACTATATGTTTAATATATTGGTTTCTTTTATCATCGAGGATATAACAATATATGACGATAGATATAAGGATATGAAAGATTGAGAATTTTTACCTCTTTAGCGGTAGAGTGGGGTTTTAAATATGTAAAATCTATTATTTTTTTTATCAGTATTATTGTTATGTCAATATTATTTTATTGTGTGATTTTATTAATTGTTAAATATTAACGTTGATTTTTTATTTTGGGTATCTTTATTTTTTATTGGTAGCACTTTTTAAAATATATTTTTACATAACTCTTTATTTTTTAAAATAGATATTATTACAAAGATTTTTTAAATCGAAGATTTATAAAAAATAACTTTATTATCTCACGGACAGTATATATTCATTATTCTGAAACCTTAATTATATGATTATATTGAGTATATTATTATATTTTTTACTTTTATTACTTTTGCTTTAAATTATGTTATACATAAACATAAAGAAGCATGATGAGCAACTTGTAAATCTTGATAAACATTAATTAATTTGAATATTTTCAATATGTAGATTTGATTCTTTTTTAAAAAATTTAAAATTTTATTCCGCGGATATTCTATAAGCTATAAACTATTAATGTCACGTGCATTGACAAAAAAAAAATTGAATGAACTAAAAAAATCATGTAATATTTGTGATGGAAATTTGAATGGAGGATATTATGATATAATCAAAATTGAGTGACTTTCTTATTGTAAATAAAATAATTTTAATAAATAATTTTCGATAATTGAGTGATCGCGTGACCAATAAACTTAAGGCTTTTATAAATAAATAATCATGAGTAAATTTATAGTCTCCTTTAAAAAAATGTTATCGTTTATTTTCATCTTTCAAAATCTGAAATTTAATTTCTTCTTGTACACCATGATAATATTATTTTCCTACTGTATTTTTTGACAAATCCAAATGGAAAAAATTGAGTGTAATCCAATGTTGGAATCTTATGTACAACTGCAATATATAATTTATAAATAAATTAGCACAGTAAAAAGTAACCTTAATATGAAATTAAATTAATTAGTATCTGTATTCAAGAATTTGAATTAAAACACTGTTAATTAATCCAAGTTAACACTTTTCAGTTATTGATTATTCAATTCACGATTTTAACCGTTGTGAAGATTTGTTTACAATATAATTATAACATTAGGAAAATCTACATTTTTGATTGGGGGGTGATGAACCAGCAAGTTTCCAATATTACGTAATCTAACACTGTTACTTTTAATATTACCCTCAAATTGACGCGTTTGGAAGTACTTAATTAATTTTCTAATCTTTCTTACTGAATTTTTATATTTAACTTTAATAGTTTGAATATTCATACACCAACATTAAAAGTCCATGTTGAATGTTAAAAGACACTACACAATCAAATGTTAGCTAGAAATAAGAACTTGTTTTGTCTTATACCTGGCATTATAATTTGTTTTCTATTTGAATTCCAAAAATAAATACTCAAACGTTCAAATTCACCTTCAATACTGAAAGTTTTTCTATTTAACCTTGTCACACATTTTAATAGCTACTTTTCATGTTAATTTTTTTAATTAAATGACCAAAGTCGCTTCAATTAAGGGCACTTCTTTGTTTGTTTTTTTATTAAAAAAATGAATAGTTTGATTTCCTTTATTTCCAACTTATAGAGGCTATGACGATTTTAATGAAAATTATTGATCAAAATTCCTAACATATTAATAAAAATAGGAAAAATTATATATAATATCAAACTAATAATCTAAATAAATAGAGTATCTAGGGTTTTGATTTAAATTGTCTCCAAGGCAAACTTTGTGCAAAAAATTTGTCAGGCGCCTCTCTCCTCCCATCTCTCGCTCTCCGCTTCACCTCCTCATTCCTCCTTCCTCCTCCCTCACTTTTTATACAAACACAAGTGTATAACAATTGTTTCTAAGTGTTATAAAGCATAGAATATTGATAAATACATTATTTTTTTTGTTTCCCCTCTCTCCCCTCTTCCAGATCTTCCTCCCTCTCTCACTCTCACGAATCTTCGCTTCGCCACCCTCGTCTTTCTCACCTTATACAAACAGAGCGCAATGTATCAAATTGTTTTTGTCTATTTGTATAAGGGTGAGAAAATTTGGTATATACACATGCAAGTACATATATTTTCGTCCTATACACTTATAATTATACAGTAAAATCTATTCCCTGCCCAGTTCTTTGGGCCTTGCTCTCTTCCTCATTTTATACAATTTTCAATTGTATCCATTTTCTCTCTTTCTCGTTTTATACAATCGATATCATTGTATATTCCTTGTCATCTCTTTTCTCTTTCTTTCTCTTTTCTCATTTATATAAATTCAAATTGTATATAATCGTTCTAAAACTTAAATCATACCATTTCGGTTTATACAGTTCTCTGGCTCAAGTGTCTTTGCTTTCTTGTTTTTTACACTTCGTTTTATACATTGCTTCAACTATATATGTATCGGCGATTATACAGTTTCTATGTTTGCTAGGAGCTCAATTATGCAAACTTTGATATAGCATACAATACGAATTGTGAAAGTCATCTATATGCTTTCATTGTACATTCAGAACATCACTCAATTTTAACAAGAAAATTATATCATCAAACATATATTATGATAAATTATGTAAAATATGAAGATATTTTTAATCATTCATTATATATTTATAATTTTTGAGGTATGTGAATGTGATAATGTCAAATCATTTAGGGGTCGTTTGGTTACCGTATAATAGACATCTTATTCATGTATAAAAGTTGCATCACTTTTACTATGTTTGATATAAGCTTCGTATAAGGTATACGAATCAACATAACTTTTTACCATGTTTGGTTGCATTTTTATACTACTATCTAATTAATAGCAACGACGTATATGAGGGAATCTATGTAGAAAGTTATCAGTTAAAGATGAATACGTTATGTGGGATTAATTATTATATATTAAAATGATACTTACATAGTTATCCTATTCCTTTATTTTTTTTTTTTAATTGGAAATTTTACTATTTCTATATATATGTTTGTTATTTTTTTTAATTCTTTTTATATATAGACCATTTTTATTTTTAATTTAAAACTTTACTTGTTTTCCTATCTGTGTTGTTTTTACTTTAGAATAAATTTTTTCTTCTTTTTAAACTTATTACAGTTTTTTTGATTATGCAATATAACATCTTTTTGTTAGTAGAAATTGAGTTTAAAATATTTTTTACGTTAACACTGCTCAATCAACTATAGCATAATATACTTAATTTAATATATTCCAATTCCACTTATATAAGAATCTATTATTATTTTTGTAAATATAATCTATTCTAATTTACAAACAACGTTTAATATTCAATTGTAGTTAACTAATTTCATGTTGGTACTAAATAATACTTACATACTAATTCACATAGCGAATACATACCCCGCATACTTAAATTCAAATAACTAAACCATGCATAATTAATGCCTGCATAATTAAACATGTATAACTAATACTTAACATACTAAAACCCTGTATACTTTAACCAGTAAACAAATCAAAACGGCTCCGTATTTCTTTTTTGTTAATATATTTTCAAAACCTACTAAAATTTACTTTTTTTTTCTTATAACAGTCAATTGTTGGAAAAGTTATTTAAAAGCTTAGAAATATATTTATGTCCGCGCTAAGTATGAATAAATTACCTAGTTAGTTGTAATCTTATTTAATTAATGTAATCTCTTCTAATTTTCAGTAATTAGGAATACAGTTAAAAGGAAACTAACATAACAATAGGAAATCTAGGGAAAACTATACAAATTAGATTCATTAAGCAAAGCATTTACTTAATTAGACTCAACCCAAATTATTTACAACTGATTGGATTCACGGCCCAAACAATTTACGTGACTGCCCCCCTGTTCTATTCACGATACCACTACTTTTTCATCCTTGATACCACGAGAGTAACAACTCCAACACAAATAAAGAAAAATGTGGTAATGTAAAAACGGATTGGGACAGGTACTACAAAAAGGCACCCTTTCAAAAACTACTTCTTGAAGAAATAAGATACAGGCCCATTATCATATTTGTTTATCATAGAACAGGAACTGGAAATGACAACGAAAAAATAGAAAGGAAAAATTCAGTGTACTGTCAAGCTCTAAACGAGTTACGTACTATAAAAGCTTGCACAACATTAGTCAAAATCTTCCAAGAATTTCCAAGATGGCGAACGTACCACCAGTTTAAATCTTCCTTGGCCATCTCTCTTTACTGTTTTGCAACACAAAAAGATGACTTGGTCAGTCCATGCTTTTCCCATTTTGGCCTGGTAAGGCACATAATTTGCGAATTACAATCAATCGCCAATTGATTGCATTCTATTTTGTATTCTTGCAAGTGCAATCCATGGCTTGATACGGTCTTCTTTATCAGCAAATAGCTTTAATTTATAACGCGATGATACTCAAGGGATGCCCATCAACCATGTCTCAACCAAGTCCCCTAGCTTCCAAATCCCTATCCGAAAATTTACAAAACAAAACTTTTATGATTCATGTTCCGCCTAGTCGCAGAATTCCAACTGAAACAGAATGGGATGCGTCTGTCGTCCTTCAGTTTTCAAATTGATTTGCTTTGACAAATCAAATGTTTAACTCCAGAAGAACTGTTCCTGTTTCCTTACCAAGCGGTTTGAGAACTCCCCAAATGATTCTTTAGATTGTCGCTTTCTTTTCCAATGGAAAAATAAAGGCTCCAGAACTTTTTCAAGATCCTGAACCTTAACCTTATCCTTGAAAGTTCTTGCCAATACAGTTTGATTGGGTGTTCCACCGAGCCAGATCTAAGAAAAACAACACAATTAGATTCACTAGATCCCACATTATATAAATATGGAACACTACTGAAACAAGTCAATAGCCCTCAAAAATTCAACTACCTGATAGCTGTTTGGACCATCTCCAACCAATCCAAGTTCAGTCCCTGGTATGGGTCGAGCACTCCACTTGGGACACCAGTTAACCCTTATAACAACCAGATTCATAGAACCTCAGACCAACCTGGAACCACCAAGGCCAATTCATTCAATGTGCACCACAAACCGACAGAACAACAGATAATTTAAATACTTCATACCTTGTCAAACATAGCTCTAACACGCTTGAGGATGTCAGGAATTCCACGCTCAGCTTCAGTTATTGCTAGAGGACAAAGTGGAAAAGCTGGGCATGCCATTGCTGTTAGATTGAGAGGATCGACAAACCTAGGTTGCTTTTCAATGAAAAATGACCATGATTACTAAAGTGGAATACCATAATGAAATAGCTAAACACAAACTATAGGACAGATTATATCGGACAATCAGGAGAAGTTATCAACTTCCTATTCCCTACATTTTACGCAAGGACTATCAAGAAAATTAGAGGAAATTCACATCAGTTTCATGGTTCACCTAGGCCACCCTATAAAAAAAAAATACCACTTCACTCACGTTTAGAAACAAGCAGCTCAAATTTTCAAAACTCGCATATATATATATATATATAATATATTAGAATATGAATGTCAACCTGCAAGTTCAAAGTTGGCCAATTTTCCTCGGATCCTGTACCTCAAAAAGTTGTCCTCTAACCGTCACGGTTTATAACGTTCATTGAACGTCATCCTCCAGACCCGCCCAGTTTACTGGAGACCAAGGGCGTCGTTAACTCAGAACTCCATTCCATGACACTCATTACCACTACGCTAAAGGCATACTTTTTGTTAAGGGTGTCCAACTTAAAATATATATCCATTAAATGTAGAATTTGACATATATATACAACCTAATTTTTCGACAAAGGGTGTTTCGTTGGACAACCTGGGGTGGCTATAGCTACGCCACTGCGTTAACATGTGTTGAAGTGTGTGACCACCATTTAAAAGCTCAAGTTGTTAGTTAGAGACACACTTCTAAGTTAATTATGTGTGCAACATGCACCCTCGGTAGCTTTTGATTCTTATTAATGAGCAAGCACATGAAGAACAATGATTGATCTGGTGGCAGTGAGACTCGAAGCACGACGCCAGGAGTGTGTGACGATTTCATCTTAAGTTGTCAGAAAGCACATTTTTAGTTACATAATTACGTTAACAACATGTTTATACTTTTTCAGACTGATTACATTACATAAGCATTTCTTTAGTTAAATGAGCATTTTTTGTGTATGATGGCATTCCATATTCATGACCACCACCAAAGACACGGCTCTGCATAACCTTTTTCTACTTATTGAGAAAGCTCAACAACTTATTCATGGAAAGCATACAAGGATCAATTGAATACTTAGCCTTCCAAAACACCCTGTGCAGGACGTGTGCCTGGAGCGCTCCAAGATTGCCGAATATGCTCAAGATATATTTTGGATTGGGTGTGAGCCACATATCAGATTATACTTCTCAATAACTTCCCTAGTGCCTTCTTTCATCTCTCCTTTTACACGACCCTTGTTCAACATGTAGACCACAAAACAAACTACCGTCTCCCTGACAGAATTATTTGAAGACATGGGAAAATCTCAGAAAGTTAGTTTAATGGGAATGAAAAGATTAATAAAGCGTATCACTGTTAAGAATCAAAATTGGCGCTTCAACATAATCATTGTCAGAAATGAACATTTGCTTATTCCTTCTACAGACACTAACCTGTTCATGCCATCCCAAGTAACTTTTAAATTCCCATTGAGGCAATTCACGACAGGGTTCAAACTTCTTTCCGTAATATTGTTCAGTGACAGATCGGAACTTATCTCAATCCCCCATGAACTGATAAATATTTCTCGTGTCTATACCTCTTAACCTGCCTATCATCTTCTCTTCTCCCATTCTCCTCTCCTCTGGTAACAACCATTGCTTTTTAACTGCATAAAGTATATCCGCTTTATGAACATCGCCTAATGCTCAGCCAGACGAGGAACAGTATTTTCCATCCTATGAGTTCGTCCCGTGGTACCACCACCTACCTGCAAATGAAGTAGAGGATTTTACTAGTCCTTATAAAAGCAAAGAAGTAAGAGAACGAGATCTCGATATTGTCCTTCTTACATATATATTGAATCCCCTGAGGTTTCTCCATCCCATCAGATCCAAACAACAATAACTCCTTGTCCATTCGGAAAATGTGTCCACACGAGGTTATCACTTGGCCCATAAAACTGCATTTTGAACTCTTGGCAAGAACTTGGGAGTTCCATAATGGGTTCAGTGAGTCGGGAAGTTCGTTCCATGGAGTATCATTCCGAGCTTTCATCACACTTCAGGAGGTTCTACTGTCATAAATTTCTCCCCATCACCCAAACGTATAGTAAAATCCAGACTGGGGAGTTTTAAAGTGCTGCAAGTTGTCAGTTTTTTGTTTACAAAACTACTCTTTTTTGCAAATGGGAAGCTGGGCCAGAACGTTCCTGTTGAGGTCACCACATGCACCAAGAGTTGAACCCATGTTGTGGATGATTGTACTCATTACTGTCTTTAGGTCTTTCTTCAAGACGCCCATGCAGCTGAAAGGTCTGTCTTGTTGTCAAACGGAGTGTCCCAATCCCAAATTGGTCAGCAAGATCATCCATGACTAAGTAGAGTTTGTTCGGCACTTCACCACCAGGGTTTTTTGTCCGAAGCATAAATGAGTATGATCTTGATCCACGCTCGTCTCTGTTGTATTGCATATAGCTTCCATGAAACTTGATCAATTGTGTTGCAGCCTCATTGATGTTTGGGGCATCATTAAGAATCTCCTCATTTAGAGGATATCTTATGAAGTTACTCTGTTCTTTGAAGATTTCAACCTTACTACGCTTGGGCTCCACCGCAGCTGGCTTTGCTGGCTGTAAATAATCAACAGATACATCACACTTCAGAAAGCTCTATCACCCACACAGTATAATGGAAAATGACAGAATTCCTCTGCCCAACAGAGACATAAATCGCAGTAGTAATGCATCTCGCAATAACTACCAAGCATCACTTGAAGCAACACAAAACATAGAACCCATACAGAAATTTCAATAAATCATAATTCTAGATGCAGGAAATTTCATTTCTTACTTCAGAGAAGCTACCAATTATTAGGATGGAAGCGCCACAGAATAAAAAGATAGCAAAAGGCGGCTAATTGACAGGGACAATAGGCAAATTTAATTTGGATAAGCAAAACAACAAAACAAAGGAAACAATTTTTTTATAAATGAATTGCATATATACATAAGATAATTGAAATAAAATCACCAAAAGAAAAACACACATCTGTAGTTCAATCAATTCTCAATCAAACCACACAACAACAACAACAAAATAACATTTCTATAACCAAAAATTATAAAAATACAATGAAAACTGCGACGGAGACTCAAAAAAATGATTTTACATATCAAATCGGCGGGATTAATCAATGCGCAATATCGAGCACGGAACAGAAAGATTTTTTTAAAAAAAAAAAAAAAAGTTGTATCATTTATACCGTAGATACAGCACGGACAACAGAAGTAGAATTGGAATGAGAAAATGAGCGATGGATACGTCTGCTAAGCAAAATCGAATTAGAGGTGCTTTTCAATCCATTAAACCTCTGAATTTGTAGCTTCGGGTTGGGGTCATCGACGGCGGCGATATTGATCGCTGCTCCAAACGACGTCGTCATCCGTAGCCAAAAGGTAAGCTAGGGTTTTCAAGAAATGAAGAATTTTGTGAAAATGGCGGAGAGAGTGTACAGATATTTGAGCAAAAATATTTGGGTGGTGAAGATGAAAGCCAAAAGATTGATGGCCTTTCTTTCTTTTTTTTTTTAGTGCCGAGTCACGTGCTTGGCACGAGGCAGTATCTTTAGTTTCTTCACGCGCCCTTATTTGGATATGTTTCTACACGTGCTACCTAATACTAGGTGATCATTGGTCCGATGCTTCGGGCGAAACCAATTCGAGGCTATTCTTGAAAAGAATAGATATGTTCAACTAGTTATTTGAACTATTCAATAAAAATAGGGATTTTCAATGCTAGAAATGGCTGCGTTCTTTTAAGCATTTATTAAAGGAACAATGTAGTTGAAGGAACGCAGGCGGGTTACACGTTCCACTGTTCCGAATGTGGGTGCAAGGTGGTGATGATCACCCCGGGTAAAATGCGCTAATCGCAATAAAATTAATATTTGAACAAATAATAATCCTATATTTGTTAAATAGGATGAATAAATTATTCTTTGTTTTAACTGTTTGGGGTTGTGTTCCTGCAGGTTGTGATTTTGTGATGTACGGTTGATTCTTTTATTATTGGGTAAAACACATTTTGTATGGATCTATTGTTGATAGGTTCGGGTATCACTTCTGATTTAGGTTTTATATCGATTAGTTGAATATCACACCTGATAGTATGTTGATTGTTTTTTTGTGCGTTGATTCAATGAGGTGAATCGAATTTATTTCATATTGATTATGTTGACCATGTTTCATGTGGATGTTTAAGGCAATTGAGAACTAAGAGTTTTGTTAACTTTTACTGACTTGGGTTATACGTGTGTTGTCCTATTTTTCTAAGTTTATATTTCGTATATTTGGAGCTAGCCGATGATTCTATTAGTATACTACACTTTGTGTACTGATATCGCACTTGCTTTTTTTTTTTTGTTAAAATATGACATATATCAGCAGCTTCAGTTGCTTCACGACTTAGTTGTGATTCTCACGTTTTTTGAATTTAAGGGTGAGTTGCTTCTTTCAGACTGTCATGAATTCATATTTCCTATATAGTTCGGTTTTGGATTTAGATTGCTTTTGTTTTAGGGTTGGATCTCTATATTATAGACTATGTTAGATGTATTTGTATATGACTTTCAGATTAAGGAAAATATTCTGTAAATATTTTTTGTTAGTGATTTCATTTATGAAACTTGACTTAAATTAATGAACTTTTACTTTTAGAAGTTTAGTTGGTTATGTATAGGCTTGGTGATTGGTTCCCCACCAAAAACTTACATTATGTTTGGATTATTGTTCTCTATTATATTATATTGTATCGTTATTATGCCTAAAATGTTTGTTCTAATTTTTACTTAAAAATATATTGTTTAAATTTAGTTGTTCTACAATGACGATCCCATTTTATAGAACAACCTATTTGGTGTTTCCCATTGTTACTGATTTATTTTTTCAATTATATATTATATAACATTTAAAATACTATTTTAATCCTTTATCCTTAATTCTTTGAATCTAGTCAAACCTCTTACCCTAAGTAATTAGGATTTTTAGTAAATTTAATGAATTACAAATACCGTACAATACAATAACAAACATTTAAATATTTTTAACACAACAAACAATACAATTCTAGCCAACCATTGTATTGTAACTCTCATACTTTTGTTTCTTTGAATCTGAGATTTTTGTACTTATATCACCAATTTCAATTAAAAAAATATATGTTCTTTTTGGTGTTTGTTATGCTTTTGAAATAAAACTTGATTATATTACTAGTATTCAAGTAATTTGTTGCTTGGTTATTTATGCCTTTTGCTACTCTTAAATGATTAAGATGAATTAAATTTGTATACATAGAGTAATGGAGTCCTTACAACTTAATAAAATTTCGGATCGTGACAACTTTATATAATAGTCATTCATATTATTTAATCTCAAAAGTTCATTAAGATAAAAAAAATTCTTGTTTTAAATTGTTGTGAACTCACAAGTGAAATAAATGATATACTTCTAAATAAAGAAAGAGTAAGAAGTAATAACCAAGAAAATTAATTAATGACATTTACTTATGAAACAAATGAGCAGAATAAAATTAAATTTTTTATTGCTCGTTTTTGTAATTTTATCATATTTAAAATCAGAATTAAATTTAATATTATTAAATATCACATCGACGAATAAAATTACGTCGCGTGTTCCTATTTCAAATCTTGATTAAATAAAGAATCGTTGATCTAATTTTTGAACAATAAAGCTATTTACTATAGTTTGAGTATGCCTTTTTTTTCCATTTTTTTTTAAAAAACTAAATTGTTTTTTCAATTTTTCCATCAGTGAATTTAAAATTAGAGAGTGGCAGCGCGTAACATGAAAGTGGGGTCCTTGTGTCAAACAAATAAGTGAAATGCACTTTTATTCACTTTTTTTAATTATAGTAAAGTATATTAATACAATAAATAATATTTTTGCAACAAAATTGCTCTTGTGGACTGATAGGTACATTGAATTCTGGACATATTAAATTAGGAATCTGTAGTGATTATTTCTCAAATACGTATACTCTAAAATGAAATTTTCACATTTAAACAAAATTAAATTTGAGCCGCCATCACTCTTTCCTCTCGGAATAGATTGATGCATTAAGTTCTCGTTAATAAAATTAAAAAAAATCAGATCATAAAAATGTTTTTATAAAAATAAATTATATCTTTGGTGTATAATCTTATTGCTATGATTTTACTAAAAAGTTAAAATTATTATGTGGGTTGAAGCAAATTTAATTAAAGTTCATTTGCAATTACCTAATTAACCTTGAATTTTTTAAATTAAAATGCACAACAAAAAATCAATTTGTACAAGAATTCATGAAGTAGTTTTCTTCACTTTTTCTATTCTTTCTATCATATTGTATTTTTTTTCGCCAACAAAAGGTCCATGTTGTTTGTTGGATTAAGAACACAGGGATTATAGAATAAAGTTCAAAAGTTGTTTCAACATATTAAAAACCAAATTTAACGAATAAAAGAATGGTCTACAAAAAAAGAGCAGTATTTCCTATTCCGAAATTAATAAATAATCCTATACATAAGTATAATAATAGTATAACTACATATTTTTGACTTTGACGGCATCACTTAGATCAGCACCATTAAGAGATCGAATATTAATTTAATCATAATTAAGGAGTGGGGACCAAAGCATTCGTTTTGGGGTCTTTTTATATAAGAAAATAATAATAATTGATGGTCTTTTCGTGTGATTGAAGAATCAAATAAGAAAAAACATGATCTTCTAGTTGACAACAACCTATCTTGTGTTTATTCAAGATCAAAGTTTTCGAAAAAATGGGAAAAGTGATTTTTAAAAAAATATATATTTCTATCGACACATTGGCTTGAGAAAAAAATATAAGGAAAAAGACCGATTTTCTCTGAATTTGTTTCGAAACTCAATTACTTACTACACCTATACACTAAAAAGTAAAATATTTTTATTTCTTTAATGTCTCATTCTTGTCACTTTTTATTTTTTTGAATGACATATATTATATATATATATATATATATATCGGGGGGTTATAAATAAATATTTATCATGTATGGTCATCTAATTTTTCCAAATAAAGGGGAAACATATTATTACATTAAGACCATTGTACCTGCTTGCTCCTTCTTGTGCCTTTTCCCCTTCCTCTTCCTCCGCTTCTTTTATTTTATTTTTCTGCTTCTTCGACTTTTTCTTTTGCAATATTTGTCTTCCTTCTTTCTTTTTTTTTTTAACAACTCTTTTTTTTTTTTTTTTAAAACTTTCATTTACTAACTATTTCTTAAATCTTATTTTTGTCATATTTCACCATTTCTATTTTTTAAAAAAAAAAACACACATGACAATAGAAACAGAAAGATAAAATTTCTTACAAAATCATGTTTTTTAACTAAAAAATCCAAATTTCTCAAATTACAATACGCAGCAAGAGTTCACTATGTGGTCATTAATAAAATTTTAAATTTTTAAATTCATTATTTGAATTTTACAAATTGTGATTAGTCCTGGATAGATTGTTCCTACAAATAATTGAAAATGTCGTTTGCAGTTTATATCTAAATTTTAAGAGGATTTGGTTACTTTTATAATTGATTTTAGGAGAAATACTAGATTGGAACTCGAAAAAAGATAAAAGTTCATAAAAATGTATCACAATTGTATTAGATTTGTTTCATAATTTTATTAAAATCGTGAACAATACATTTGTAATACATATTACAAACTTCACTCTTTTTTTAGTGATATCAACCAAAATAAACACACTGTAATATATTTATATCATCGGTACAATACATATTGCAAACATCACTCACTTTCTTGAGATACAAACCAAAATAATTTACAAGACACATACAATAAATATTTTATTCATGATTAATACAAGTTTAATTCAATCTATAGATTATTGTCTTATCTTTTGTTAGTCACGTTTTCATTTATTGTTATTTTTCTCTTTTAATTCAACTTAAATATTATGTATACATTGTGATCACAATGTAGGTTCATGTTGTAGATTTTATTATTTGGACAATAGAATAATTTTTTAATTCATTATTGATGTAAGTTTAATTCACTTTGTAGATCATTGTCTAGTGTTTCAGTAATTACATTTTTTTATTCATGCCTGATTCTCTCTTCTAGCTCAACTTTAATATTTGTGTAATACAAGACAAATTTAATTCATTTTGCAATTTATTGGTTTGATTTCTTATGATTGAATTACTTGTTTAATTTATTATTGATACAAATTTTATTTAGTTTACAAATGTTTAATTCGCTTTTAATTCAACTTTAATAATTCAAGTTTAATTCGTTTGACAGTTTACTACGTCTTTTCATTTGTTACGATTCGATTACTTGCGTCTAATTAATTATTGATACAAGTTTAATTCAGTGTACGAATCATTGAATGTTCTTTCGTTTGAACACTTTTATAGACATTTTTTAACTTTATTCAAACACTTTAAAATTGTTTGAAAAACTATTTTGACTTAAAAGCAACTAAAATAAGTTAATCCAACGGCCTTTGAAAACAGGACAAACTTTTTTTTAATATTGGTCTATATAGCTGGAAAACGGGTCAAAAATAACACCAACTTTTATATGTTGAAAGTTACCTCGCTTAGTTAAAATAAAGTTAATTTTTACCCCTCCCGTTAAAATAAGATAATTTACCCCTCCGTTTACTAATTCACTAAATTGTCCCTTACTAGACGGATTGACTCAATTTTTTTTTGTAAACTCTATTCCTTATTTTAACCCAATAACCCTGTTTAAAATAACCCGACCCATTCTCCCAAATCTCGTATACCCATTTACCCATTCTCCCAAATCTAATTGACAGTGTTTAGCAACTATAAATATAAATATATATACTGAAAAACAATTGTGGTTCTACAATTCTTGCTCTCAAATCTTCCATCCAAATCGAAAATGGCTACCAAAATTTACATAGTGTAAGTAAATTTACTAATTTCAGCTGTTTATTAAAAAAATTGCTAATAATTTCGTTTTCCATGTTGATTTTGTATTTAAATCGGATGAATTTAGTGTTTTTAGTTTATTCATTTTTTTATTGAATTCAATTTTGTTACTGATTTAGCGTTAATCATCATTTTTTTAGTTTAGAGTTTTAGTTTATTAATTGAAAGTATTTTAGCTTAACTACTGCTGAATTTGTGTAAATTATTTGTTAGATACAGTGAGTTGATAAAATTGTGCAATGAATATTTTTTTTTATATCTTGATATTAAGGGAAGATGTAGTTATTGATTAAAATTGTTCATGGAATTGATTTAGTTTGATATTAGGAATGGATGTAGTGTTTGAGTAGTTTATTTGGTTGCACTCTGTGCCTCAGCTTGAATTTATGTGTGAAGTGGCAGATCCAGGATTTAGAATTTGTGGATTTTGAGTTTAGAATGTGGGTTTTAGAGGATTCAGGATTTAGACGTTGTGGGTTGTGAAGGGTCCCGAATTTAGATGTTGTGGTGGGTTCTGAGTGCAGAGTGAGGGTTCTGGAGGATCAGGGATTTAGAAGTTGTAGGTTGTGAAGTATCCTGGATATATATTAACATTGAGAATGAGTCGGGTTAATTCAAATAGAGTCGGGTTATTGGGTTAAAATAAGGAATAAGTTTTTTTTTAAAAAAAATTCGGGTCAATTTGGGTCAATCCGTCTAATGAGGGGTAAATTTGGTGAATTTAGTAACAGGAGGGGTAAAATTAACTTTATTTTAACGGAGAGGATAAATTTAAACAATAAATTAAAGTTGGGGTTATTTTTTTATCCTTTTTCCTATATAGATTATAAAACGTGAAGAAATAAGAGAGTAGATCAAGATCTCTACGGTCCAATTTCATCTCTTTCACCTCAAATTTGTACGTATTTTTTCATCTATTATCCGTTAGTTTTTTCGAAAATCCTTCATTTCCACATATAAATTTGGGATTAGGGTTTCTCTATTGACCCTTCCCTTCCACTGATCATCCTCACCGATCGCTTCTCGACAAAAGGTGACTTTTTCTCTGTTTTGTGCATGAAATTGATCGTTTAGTCCTTTAGTTGCGTTGAAATTTTAGTTGCCTTTCATCCTAGCTGTGGTATACATGTTGGATTGAATCGTAGATGTGAGATGATAATCTTTCTCTTTCTATGTCAGAATATCATTTGTCAAGTTTTATGTATAATTTGGGTTTTCATTATTAATTCCATTATCTGAATTGTGTGAAAATGCATGTTTGTTTTATAGCTTAAGTATGGTTTTTTACTATGTTAAGTTCATTTGAATTTCTAGGTTCAGTTCAGGATAATAAAGGACTGCTCAATGTCTAGAGTTTCAAATGAAGGGATTAGTGTCCTTCAACCAGAAACAGTCACCGTGGAACCACTGTACCATTTCACAATTCTGTTTTTCATGCATCGACCAAAGCCCAAATGATTTTCTCAACTGGCATTAAGATTTACTAGTAGCGGTATCTATGCGAAATTTGTTTGAGTGTCTGAACATCAAACTTCTTCTTTTTTGGAGAAAAAAAGGTGCGACAGTTCACAGTTATAATATTGGATTGAACAGCAATATGATTAGATTGGTCTTTGCATTTTCTTTGATATCCTGTGTTTTAGCCATTCTACATTTCTTTTAACTTACTTGAAATTTTCTCAACAACTTTTTATTACTTTTGAGTCTCACATTTTGCTCTGATTAAATGTAAAACAGCTATATAACCTCCCATTTGTACCATTCTATCAAATATTTTCGTGATCGTCTTCTCTTTTTTCGGGGTCAGCTAAATCTTATGTCTTCAAAAAAAATAATCATCTCTGTTTGGGTGTATATGTGACTTTGGAAGCTCGAAAATTCTCTTCATGTTATTGATTTGATAGCTGCATTTTGCCCAACAATCTCTAGAAGCAAATCTCTGGGTCCATATAAATTTGCAGTTTTGTAAAATATAAATTCTGAATTATATTTCATTTGTATAGACTTCCCAAATTGTTAATTTGCTCTCTTTAGAAAAGAAAAAAAACTTGACAAATTATGCAGGTCTATAGTTCTAGTCTTGGTCTGATCTAAAATACATTTAATGGCTTGATTCATAGAAGTATATCCTCAAGGATGAGGGGTTTGTATGAAGACCATAACTTGAAAGAGAATGACAAATCAATGAAATTGGTATTTGATTAGGCTCTAACACATGTTCATATCTATAACTAGAATGCTGTAGAAGGAAATAGAGAGGTGAGGTTACTTTATGATCTTACTTTATCCGTGATTCAGGTTCATTTTAATTGAGGTTCATTTTCTGTCCCTGTCATAGACATTTATCAGATTATACTTAATCCTTTCTGTTTCATTTCAAAGGTTGGCAACAACAACTATGGTAGGAGTTGTTAATCAGTATTTATTACATTTGTTGATATGGTGGGCAAAACTCCCATATTGCCAATTTTGTAGCCTCAACAAACTTAATTCTGTGTAAATTACACTATTTTTATTTTTTTAAGAAAAGTTTCCCTGAATTATCTGATAAAAATTTATTTATAAATATTTGTTTTAAAAGTCTGACTATCTATGTGCGAGAAGTTGATCGACCATTTAAAGTAGGTAAATTTGGTTTCTTTTTTTTTTTTTTTTTTTTTTTTTTTTTTTTTTAAAACTTAAAAAATATATACTATATAAAATAGTCAAAAATGACTAAGTTTCAGACATGATGAATCGTATGGGTTAGAGAAATCAATTTTCGAATTAACAGATTCGCCACTTGGATTTGTAGAAAAAACTCAAGAAACTTAAAATTATTTTTTCAAAAGATTTACAAACAGATTAAAAATCAATTGTTGAAAAGAGGTTCGAAGTTACCAATGTACATTTGGAGAAGTATTAGGCCCTCGCGAGTGTCCGCTAACCTTGGGTTTTGACAGCGATTTGGACTAAAAGACTTTTTATTTAATTTTTCAAATTTTAAAACTAAAGTGAAAGAAGTTCAATTATTAGTATTTGCTATCACTTTCTAAGGGAACAATAATCTCAAAGAATCTTCATAAAAGATATATTGACAGATTTTTTTTTTAAAAAAAAAATAGTAACAAGATGAGTAAAATTAGAGAAACTAAGTACTAAGATTATATTTTGACATATAAAAAAAATGAACATCTTTGGGAAGAAAATAATAATTAAAAATCAAAATGTCTAGTCAATGACAAATAAATAAGGAAGGAAGGAAACAGGGATAGTTTAGAAATTGAATTTGGCTAATTAGCCCAAATCCACAAATCTGATGGGCCCAACTTATTCCCTGTCTATATCTCAATGGGCCATTGACCATTTTCTGTTTTACACCTGTAGGTTAAGGCCTATTGGGCATGTTTTGCCCCTAAACAAATGTGTATACAGTTGACGTATATACTGTATTACGAGGCGTGGTTCGACCCATTTGGGCTTCAAGGACTGCATTTGTTGAAATTTTTATATCGGTATTTTTACTGCCGTGTTCACGTTTGTACCGATTTATTGTATATTTTGAATGTATACCAGTGTATACAGCCTATATATCGGCCCTTTTCCCCTCAATTGGATTATAAAACCAAATGTAACCAATCTACTTGGTCCCGCACCCTGTATTTCCTTTTTTCATACGTATTGTTACACTGGATCATATATCATGTATAGGTTGTATTTCAGCCTTTTTAGCCTTCCCAAAAACAATAGGTGCGGCTCTTTTTTGCCAGTTTCAAACTGCGAAAATCCAGAAAGGAAGGGCGACTCAAAATGTAACTTTAATCGTCTGCGCGGGATGGGACGTCCGGGCGGACTCCGGTCTCCCCGTTCCTGCCTTACTAAAAGAGAAAAGCTTCGTTATACTCTCGCTTTAAGCCCCCTACTCCCCCCACGCCTCCTCCCTCGCTCCCTCCTAGTCAACCCCTCCACGCTCATTCCCCTCTGCTTTTCCCCCCCTTTCTGCACTCTCATCGCTCCCCCCCCGCCCCGCCCTGCCCCCCGCTCTGCCCCCGGCCCTACCCCCTCCACTGCCCTTGCGTCTTTTTCACCTTCCCCGCCACTGGCGTCGTTAGTCGTTCTCTTGCGCGGGCCTCCTCTGCTCTACTTTCCAACGTCCCGACCAACCCCTTCCCCCCTGCCTCCAGTTTCGACCACCATCACTCATATAGGATATGATGCTAAAACGGAGGAGTGAGGGCGACGGTTACCTATTGCAGGCACGAACTAGGACACCGTCAATGCGCGAATCACGATGCGCTTCTTCCAATCCCCCGGGCAGCGACTCTTGATGAAAGAAAAAAAATACAACTTGTGAACAAAACACATGTCAACCCAGAAAGTGTAGCGAACCGTACGGCCGAGCAAACTCCGGCAGTAGAAAAAAAAAAGTTAAAAAAGCTGTCAAACGAGGTCCGAAAATAAAGCCGCTTTCGTCAAAACCTTTTACATCGATAGATATTTTTTCCACATTTTTCCTCAAACACTTTTTTTTTAGATCCCAAACAATACCCGTGAACATTTTGAAGGCTCTTAGGATTTTACAGGGGAAGAGTAGGACACGATTTTCAGGGGGAAAAACAAGATGAATTTAAATTCGAAATTCAAATTTTTTTTACAAAAGAGTAAGGCTGTCAGCTCCCATTTAACTCCACTCCCCGTAACAGCTCCTCACGAAAAACTGGTTTTGAGCGGCGATTCGTTGGTCTGAGTGGTGAAGGACGAAGAACACTTGGAGATCGAGACACTTGAAAAGTTTACAAAGACTCTTGCGTTATCGGGTTGCATTTGGTCGTGCTGTCTGGACTGGTTCTGTGGTTTTGATTTTTTGGATGAAGAAGAGAGGAGACGACCAAGGGATGGGGGCAGTTTGTTTTGTGTGTGTTGATTGGAGTGTTTGGGTGGTATTTGCGAGGATATGGGCCTGGTAGTTTATGGTGTGGATGTATTACCTGAATATATAAATTAAGTTTACATATTCTCATAGTTTCTTATTTTTTTAAAAAATACTAAAATCCCATTTTGTAATAAGTCTAATCTAACAGATACATTATTAATTAGATCTAATAAATCCTAACCAATTAAATCTTACCCCAATTTTACTCTTATTTTCCCAATAAGAACCCATTTACAACCACTCCCAAAATATGCGTCATTTCTAAAATGTTCATCTCTTCTCAATTTGAAAATCAAAAATTTATGCTGCTCCATCCGTCAGCCTTCGTCTAATTGGTCGCCATTTTGGTTCTAAAAAAAAGTTTTTTTTTGTTCCCAGCTTGAAAAAATCAAAATTGTGCGATCCGTCCGTCCGCATTCGTCTAATCTGTCCACCATTTTTGTCTACTCTGTCCGCCTTAAAAAATCAAATCGTCAATTTCGTCTACTCGGTCACGCCATTTTCGGTCCAAGATTCTTGAAAGGTAGTGTGTCTCTTTACGATTCTATCTTTTATTCTTCTATTTTTTTAAATTTTTTTATTTCAGGATATCTGTCATTTAGTATTGGGATTACTCAAATCACTTCACAACTCTGAAACAAATCATATTTTTGAGATCCGAAATGGTTTTGAAAACAAGTTAAGAGCTTGAATTAATTGGTTTGCATTGTGTTGTCACAATTATGTATGCAAGAACATTTAGGTTAATGTCTCATGTTAAAGTTGTCGTGTTATTTATATAAGTATCAAGTAGACAGACTTATAACTATAGTTAACTTATGTATCAAGTACAACTTGGCATTTTTACTTGTATCATGTTAGTATCAAGATAGACAGACTTATAACTGTAGTTACACGTATTGTATCAGTACAATTTGCATTTTTTTTGTATCATGTTAGGCTTATAAAGTGTCTGTTTAAGTATCATTTATGTTCCGACTTATGATATGTGTTGAATAGAATTATGTATCAAGTTTTAGTTTTGCAGTTATTGTACATAGTAAACAACTTTGCATTTTTTTGTATTGTTAGTATCAAGTAGACAGACTTAAATTGTAGTTACCTTTTGTCAAGTAAAACTTTGCATTTTTTATCAGTTAGGGCTATAAGTGTCTGTAAGTCTCATTTTGATGACTTATGATATGTTGTTAGAACAGATTGGGCAAGCAGGATGATATAAAGACAAGAGAAAACTGGAGAACTTTTGGGTCAAAACATTCGTAATGGAGTTTGATCAAGACAACATTAACAAATAAGTGATAGTGTCAGTATGTTTATTATTTTATTTTATTTTTTGTGATCTACTTCATCCTTATAATTATTCTTATGTTTTGTAGTGATTTGCGGACTGTTGTAGTTGTATATGCAGAATTTGAGTGAAACAAAAATCACATGTCATGTAAAGTTTTGAGAGTAGCTATCTTTGCAAAGATATGCATCTTATTGAAGTATGGTGCTCGACAAGATGAATGCTGAATATGTTAGCAACCAGTGATGGACCTTCAAGAATGAAGAATGTATTAAAACCCATCATCTGAAGATGAAATGGTGAATGTAGGCTAGTTAGTTTTCAATGTTGATTTTTTGTTTTTTATTTTTTGGAGTTAAACAAGATGTTTGAAGGTTTATTAACATTAACAAACATATTGTAAATTACGAAAGTGTTTGATTTTAAAAATTGTTATTTCTAGTTACTTTAATTTTATTTTATTACCGATTAGAATATCAGGAATATGATTACTGTTATTGGGACATTAATGTCATTATTGTATCAAAACTATAATAATAATTACATTCATGTAATTATTGTCATAAAAAAAACAATTATTATAATATAATAAATTATTGATGATACAAAAAAAGGAAAATTATATACGTAATTATATTTTGTATATGATTTACATGAAATTAGCAAAAATATATCATATCCAAACAGTGATACTAGTTATTACACTAGATACACGCCACAGTTTTTTTTTTTAAAAATTAATATCTTTGTAAAATAAGATTATATTCAGTACTATGATTTTATATTAATTACGAACAATTATGTGCCCTCAAAAATGAAATTTTTTTAAGTATCTTACACAACATGATATATTCTTACTAAATTAAAATTAAATTAGAAATGACAATAATTTGGGTGAAATATCGCAATTAATATGATTAAAGTAAGTTTGAACAAAGATTATAAAAATAAAGTATGGATATAGACATCATAATGTAAAACTTTAAATAGAGTTAACAAAAAAAAAAAAGAATTAGTCATGCCAAAAAAAAAGGGAAGATCCACCTAGATGAAAAAGATAATTTTAATTTGAGTTTTCTTGGATTAAACTGATTTTGAAAACACACAAAGTTAATGCCCTTTTTTATGGGATTAATAACTGTAGCATATTAAAAGTAGGAATTAATTCAAATTTCAGTTTTTTTAATCCCCAAACATCAACAAACGGATAATTTTTTAACATGGCATAATATATATTGTATTCATGTATGTTTATATGTATCAGAAACTTCTTTAAAATAAGGGATTTTTTCTGTAATGAAAAAGGTAGGGATAGGAGGGAATTTATGTTTTACACTATGTGATTTACATAATTTTACTTATTTAATAGGAGAGATTGGGCGAGGGTTGAGTATTAGGAGTGGGCTGGGTGATGGGACTTGGGATTAGAATGAGAAATAGGTTACTGAAAGAATGAAATGGGCTGCAAAAATTGCAAACTAAAAGGCCCAAAAGTGGTTTGTCCAAATGGGTTTAAGGATTTCATAATAACTAAATTAATCGGAAATCAATATTGAATTAATTATGAGCTTCTTATATAACAAAATAAATTAATTATTTTAATTGTAACTAATTAACATAAAAATTAAGTATTTTTTAACCAACACGTTGTCTAAATATTTTATAAAATAAAATCTTTTTGAGATGATTTTTAATAATCATAAACTATATAGGTATAACTAATCATGTAAAATATATATATTATTCTTAACTTATAAAATGACAAAACTATCAACAAAAAAAAACATGGAAAAATATTTTGAATTTATTAAAACTAATTATTCTAAAAATTGTTTTGGGGAAAATTAAGAAGGCGACGATTAATTATATTGTGAAGGGTCAAAATGAGTCTAACAGTATTGTTTTGGTCTTAGATAACTAAGTTTTCTCTTTTTGACTAATTGCATTATTTAAAAATCTTTGACTAGCTTCTCTTTTCATGTTATGCTAATGCCCTTTCGTTTTGGTTGCTTTACATTTTACTACAGTGGTATTCCCATCATTTCATGGAACATGAGAGTGAGTGTGACAGATTTATATGCCCATCAATGCTCAACTATTGTTGCCCTGCAGTCTTTGGTGCTTAAGAAGATAATTTCTTTGCCTATCCGAGTCAATGTATCCAAAGGGAACAAAGATGTTTCACATTTTTATCTTAGTTCCAGGGACAATTATTGTATGATCGCTTCACATTATGTTCTGTCAATTGAATTAATAGGATATTAGTGAGGATTTGTAGTAGTTATGTTTTATGCTGACATTGATCTCTGCTCGAGAATGGGAGAGGTTGGTCATGGTGAATAGAGAATTTTGAAGTTTTTTGTCAAATATTCAAATGAAAAAGAAGAAAACTTGTTTCGTTGGCTAGGGGTTGTAAGGTTTGGTAGATCACTCTTAAATGTGCCCCTTGCTTATGTCTTAAATAGCACACACGATATTTTTTATAGTTCTTTTTTTGAAGGACCGTGGTTGTTAGGATCAAAATAAGCAGTGTAAATCAGAGAAGAAGCTAGCAAAGCAAACCTCAAAAAGACCCAAGAGCAGAGACAACCGAGAAAATACTAAAAAGACAAAAGATTTAACGTGGTTCGGTTCATCGACCTATGTCCACAAAGGAGATGAGCAATCCACTATAATATAGAGAGTAACAAAATACAGAGGGAAACAAACCTCCCAACCAAATACTTGAAATACATGGGAGGTTCCACACAAGTGAAACCGTATCAAGCTGTGACCACAAATTCTACCCCTAACCAAAAAACTCTCAAAGCCCTTAAGACTACATTGTTGAATGACTGATTAAGTTAGAAGAACATTTCTCTATTTATAGAGTTCTAAACTTTTTCCTACCAGAAAAAAGGATAGTCATCCAAAAATCTTTTCATAAAATGGAAAACTATTTATGAAAGAAATTTTAGGCCAAATAAAACTCAACAAATCTCCACCCTTGGCACTGGAATTTCTGACAAAATAAATTGTCCACCTTCTTAACTTAATCTTAAACAACTTGCTTCTCCTCTCAATTAATCTCCTTTGCAAAAATTTATGTGTCACACAGAGGAAACCTCTCTGAAACAATTTCTCCACAAAGATTCTTCATTACTGTAAAAAAAAAGTTGCAGCTAAAACTACACCCGCCAAGTGAACACCTTTTCTTACCTGGTTCAATCCTCGATTATCAAAACAATGAACACTGAATCATTAAGTGGAATCTGGCTCTGATACCACTTGGTAGGACCGGAATAAGCAGGTGCGAAAATGTTGAGCTAGCAATGCAAACCTCAAAGACCACAGTAAGAACAAAACGAGAATATACCAAAAGACACAAGATTTTAAGTGCGTTCGGCAATCGACCTACGTCCACAAAGGAGGATGAACAATCCCTATAAATTATGAGAGTAAAAATACAGAGGGAAAACAATCTCAAACCCAATCAATAGAAATACCATGGGAGGTTCACACAAGTGATAACGTATCAAGTTTGTCGACCCACAAATTCTCCCCCCTCAACAAAATTCTCAAACCCTTAAGACTACATTCGTGAATCGCTGATTAAGTTAGATATGAATAGTCCTCAATTTAAGAGTTATAAACCTTTTCTACCCAGAAAAAGGATTAGTTTCAATACCCCCCCAAAACCTTGTCCTAAAAAGGAAAACCTATTTTTGGTTTAAGAATTAGGGCAAATAAAACCCAACACGTGGTGTCCAACCCAACTTTTCTTTGAGTAATATAACTTTGTATTAAGACAAGTACTTAGGTAGTACTGAAAAACCAATTTACAAATGGAATAGACACAGAATATACCAGATATAAACCAAACCTAAGCGTTGCCTGAGACATCTAGGATTGATTCAGTGTCACTAGAATACACTTTGATGCATCAAAAACAGGAAAGAAAAATGCATTTTAACTTAGTATCAGTACTAAAACTCATCCTATTCCTCAACCAATCTATCATTCTTTCCTTCAAAATGTCCACACAAATAAATGATGGGATTGGGGATCCTCCATCTTTCTCTGTTCATTCACTACTCCGGCTTCCTGCCCACTAAAAGGAGTGGTCAGCAATCTTGCATCTTGCTTGGCGTGTCTAGGCTATGCCTTTGAATATTGATGAAAATATTCTATAGAACAAACGATTACGTCTCATTCTCCTTTGCACAAGGAAGGAAACATCTAAGAGTAAGAGGAAAATTCCTTTTAATCAAGTTTTTCATGTGTCAAAATGCTTTTAGTAGAAGCCAGTGATGGAAGCTGTGGAAATAAGCTACTTTGTAAGGTATCATCGTCTTCGTACTATGCTTCCAAGGTCAGTTGGTAACTGTGTGGCTCTCTATCTGGTCAAAATCTTTACCCCAAGTGACTTATCTGTTCCAATTTCTTGTCCGCTCAATCGTAGGCAATTGAAACCTTCTTTGTAACCCTTCAAAACTTCCAACGGTAAAAACAGTTCCACAAGTATATATATCTTCCCAATCATTCAACATTCTTTTTAATCAAGCTCCACACACTTGTTGGTCCACATTCGGATCCAATTTAGTATAAGGCTTTACAACATCTTAAATTTGGGAAACATTTCTTTAAAAGATACTTTGTCATATCCATTTGCTTTCCAAAAACCTAGTATTGGTTCCCATTAACACTCCGATGTGGGAGTGTTTTTTGAGAAAAGGTCAGTAGCTTCTGATAGTCTTCCTTGGAGACTCAACTGTCCTCTTCCCCATACTTGCTCTTTATGGCTCTTCTCCATAGTGTTTGAAGAGCCTATGAATATCTCCAAAGTCATTTAAGCTTCAAAGCTTTGCTATGATGCTTCAAATTCCTGATGCCAAGTCCCCCTAAGTCTCTTGCTGCTGATGATTTCCTTCCACTTGACAAGGTGAAAAGCTTTTTTTTCCTTGTCCTTGCCAAAGGAAGAATATCCTGATCTTGTCCAGTCTTTGAATGACTCTAGAAGGGATTGGGAATAGTGAAGCACAGAAGTAGGCATCAAAGACAACATTTATCAGAGTGGGTCTACCTCCGAGGGACGAATACTGATATTTCCACTTCTTAAGTTATTAATTTACCATAACATGGATAGAGTGGAAGATGATGAAATATATCAGGTACTTACAGATTTCTGACTAGTTCGCCTCCTGGCGCGGGCAAGTGTAACTGTGTTGTGCTTCCTGGATACATATATGTCTGATTACCCAATCAATGCTTGCTGATTCTTGCTCTATCTATTAATATTTTTATATAACAAAGAATGTCAATGAAATGCATGATAAGATAGCTAGGAGAAGGGAAGTATAATATCCATGCTATGGCAACAGCTCTAGCTCGAGTGGCGAATATGGAAGATTTGTGGCTTACGTCGCAGGTTCAAGCCCCACACACGCAAGTGAGCCTGGTAAGGTTAATTGGAGACTGTAGAGGTGGCGGAACGACGACCCCATCATCATCCACTGAGTTTAGAAGGCTGTGATTTGTCCAAAGGGTGGGTCACAGACGGATATCTCAGTTATCAAAAATATTAAAAAAAAATATCCATGCTATGTCTTTCTCAAAAAAAGTATCCATGCTATGTAGACCAAAGAACCTGTCACCATTTGGGGTACTTCTAGATAATTTTATAAAGAAGCTACTGGAAACTTCCATGCAATTATTATGAAATGTTCTAGATGGATGATTTTTGAGATACTTTTTGCTGATGCATAGGATCAGACAAAAAAATATTGTCATCTTAGATTATTAAGTTGAATGTAAGCGGTTAACCTTTTCATCTTTTGTTTCTCATTATCATAACAGTTCTTTTTGTTGAGTACTGTTTGGAGTTACAAATTAATTCCCATATGCACTGGAAGTATGGAATGCCATTTATCTCGTAATTGAAGGCCTGTTGTATGGTCATGACAGAATATCTTTTATCTTAACTGACTGCAATATTAATTCAAGTCTGTCTTATGAGTAAATTCTATAAATTTTTGAGGTTTGTCTATGATTATGAGTACTTAACATGCTCCTGAATAGTTTTGTATTCGTACAATATGCTCCATTTCAATTTTTTTTTCCCATTTTTTGTTTTGAGATGTTTAACATAATTCCATTAATAAAATAAGTTCATCACAATGATCCCTTTGCCCGCTTTTTTAAATAGATAACCAAGCCCTAACATACAAAACTTCCAAAGGAGAGAAATCAAAAGCAGAAGACAAAGTCATGTGGTAGTTACAAGGACCCAATGAGGTCAAGTAAGGACTCTACATCTTGTACTAAAACTTGTTTACACCAAAAGTGAATAAAAATATACAATTCATTTGAATCTCCTGTTCAGAATCTGCCGAGTCTTTAAAACATCTGGAGTTTTTTTTTCCAGCCACATTGTTCACTATATACATGCTGATTTTGGTATGATACTCAACCACTTCTTCTGACTTGGCATGAAGCTAAGTTCTTATCACACTAAGGAGCTGTTTGGTAGAGTGTAAGGAAATATAATGCAAGCATTAAGTGTGTGTATTAGTAGTACCTTGTTTGGTACATTTTTTCTTGCCATGTATAACATTAGTTATACATTCCTATTGTGTAATAACTGAAGTTGTGGATTACTATACCAAGTAATTCTAGTATTAGTAATGCATAGCAATTTTTAACACTGCATTAAATCAAATAATTCAAAACTAAACCCTCAAAGCCTTTTTAAAAAACATTTCTAACATTTCTCCCTTTCTCCTCTCATATAAATCTCATACGTTTTTTCTTTTTTTCTTTTTATAGTTTTTGAATGTCTTTTTAATTTGTTGTCATCTCAATAAACTTTTATGGCCTCGTAAATCATTTTTTAAATAGAATTTTTCCAAGATAGTATAATCAAATTTTTACTATTTGGGTCGATAATTTGATAAAAAAAATTCTTTGCCAATTTTCACAAAAATAGTAACTCAGAATAAGTCAACAACTATTTAATATTATTTTTGAAAACAAAAGAGTTTTAATGATCTTTTATTAAAAATTTTTTTTGTTAATGTTTTAGCAAGAACTTTGTTTACAAAGGAATTGTAAAAATACTTAACGGAACGGTATTTTCGTAAAATATATTGTTTATATAAACTCTTGCACGATTTGTTTATTTCGAATACTTCAAACCAAACGGTGTATAAGAAATAATGCTTGCATAACTAATGCAAACACTACTAATTGCAAGCATTAGTAATACATCATTTTTTGCATTATTCTTATTCACTCTACCAAACGACCCCTAACAGTTCCACAGTATTAGTAGGCACTACCCAACTCAGGCCTTTAATACTAAAAAATAGCTGCCAGTGTCTATTGGTTACCCGACAATAGAGGAAAAGATAGTTATTTGTTTCATTGGCCCCTGCCACAAAATAAAACATTTTGAACAGAGATATATTCATCTCTTCATTTAAGCTCACATGTGTCAGGAGAACTTGTTTAACCAAATAAACCAGCTAACACAGTTACTTTGCAAGGGGCCTTACATCCAGATATGTTTCCATAGCCAGAGCCCTTGTTGGTATACTGAGCTATTTAAAATCTTCATACAGTTTTGTTGCTATCCCATGAAACTCTATGCACTTGCTCATCGGTCCCTACTTTCTCGTAGTTGTCCAGTATCTTGAGGAACTCAGTCACTCTGATTACCTCCCAGTCAATTGTAGTCTGCTGAAGCTAAATTCCAACCGTGCTGGCTCCATGTTTCAGCAATAGAGGCATATCAGGCTGCTGAGCTAACTAGTACAAATTAGGGAAGCTGCTTTGAGTGGACAATTCCTATGCTGACATCCTTTCAGAAGGAAGTCTTTGTCCCCCACCTTTATGCTGACGTTGGGCTTGAGAGTTTGCCGTAGTCATAAAGATCTGATAGATCTCCAACACTCACCTCCATACGCCCTAACCACTGCCACCTGAAGTCCACATTCCCTCCATCCCTCCCATCTTTTCTACATAATCAACTGTCCTCCCAAAACTCGTTCTTCTAGGGAAAATCTCCAAAGGCTATTCATAATTACGCTTCTATTATGAGTCCTCGTCCCCCCCTCTCCACGTTTGTAAAGGTTGGTCATTGTATTTTTTATTTACTGGGTCAATGTGGTGTTGTAAAACCCAAGATTAGATGTTTCATCTTGGGATACCTAATGGGTCAATCAATCAACATGTGAATACCACACCTATTTTTTTTAAATTTTTTTTGAAATAGGTAAGTTGAAAAGCAACACTTGTATCTTCTTTCAATTCGTCTTTGTTAACAATAAACGAATCCATAAGCATGCAATATTGTAATCCTCATTTGTGTCCTTTTCCACTTTCATTCGATCCTATCTAATTTTTGAGTAGATATTAGTCATATAAAATCTTTACTTACAAAGACTGAGAGAAGCATAAGTTACTTCATAATTTTTTCTCATTTTCAGTTCTAGTAAGAAACCGACAGTTAATGAACCAGCTATGTTAATTGTAGTTTTGATGATTTGATAAACTCAGGGACCTTGTAAAGCTACCAGGTTTCCTACTTGGTTTTGGAAGATGACACAACTTAGGGACGTAGTAAAGGTATCAGTTCCCAATGTGACTAGCCGGTTTGACTGCCACAGCTGGAGACGGTACAGAAGTAAGGTGGCACGATTTTCCCATTGACGTCGAAAGTCAGACCCATCTTCCAACCAATGGCAAAGAATTTAAGGAAAGTGACTTGTCCATATAAAAGTCACTTCCTAACCATAATTCCTTAGTTTTTGCCAACTTGATAAAGATTTTCAAAAACAACTTGCAAAGGCTATCTGAAAATCAAACCTGCAGAATTATTCAGACAACACCTGAAATCTCGTAACATTTAGCGTAGTTGTTTAAGAATATATTAATCTTGGTCTTACATTGTAACTATTCCTGAATCTATAAAGGAATCAGTGGGTGATATTGAAAAATATAAGTTGTCTAGGTGGATAGCTTAGTGGGTAGAATTTACTTCTACTGTAGGCTTGTCAGCAATAGATATTTTTGCTTGAACGTGGATTTTAAAAACTTCTTTCTCACATGTGTGTAATCGGTTTGCACTTTGCTTGTGAAATTATTGAAAACGTTGACAATCCTGTAGACAATGTCGTGGTTTTACTCCCTTAAGCAAGTCGGAGGTTCCCGTAAAATCGTTTGTGTTGTTTAAACTGCATTTACTTTCTGTTCATACTTGTTAGTGTGTCAAGGGACCTGGTCCATTGACTGAAAAGTGAAGCATATATTCTATCAGTCAGGAACAATTATTAAAGAGATTAACGCAAATCTATATAATCATTACGAATTGTTGTGGCGAGATGATTAGACAGGACCTATTAATACAACTAGTTATTTTTCACTGGGATGAAAGGTTTGAGATACGGTTTAGTGCTTCATGCATTGTTCTCTTTCAACTATGTCTGATGGATATATGAAGTGTGAATCAAACTATGAAATAGTAAATAGTGTCATTGTTATCACAACTATATTACGTCTAAGGTATGTTCCCCTGATGTGCATTTCAGAGAGCTGGCAACAGTGTTCTTGTTGCTACTATTAGCATTAAGATAAAAAAGTTTCTTTCTTAATACATCCATAGATTGAAGTATAATGCTACGTGGTCTATATAAAATTTGAGTTTAGATCTAAGTGTTTGTTGTAAAAAAAAGGTACAAGTACCTGCTAATATATAGATGAATTTTTAGCGTTAGTTTTGTTTTTTACGGGGACCTATTACCCCACTAATTTTTCTCTTTAATTTTTATTAAAAATATCCATAATTTATTAATTCCAACTAAACCTCCTTCGGAAAAGTTTAAGTTTAACTTTGAGTGATAAAATTGAGAAAAAAAAATTAAAATTGTGTTTGATGGGTTATAATTATATCTGAATCAATGACAAATTTAAGTATGTGATTGTTGATTAATACATATTATTGCCCTATATTGTTATTTTGTTATTGTTGATTATTACCAATTATGTCATAAAATTATCTTTTGACGGAACATATCATTATAAATGATTATACAATTTATAGGTATTTAAATTTTTTTGTAAAAATCATATTTTTTAAAATAGTTAAATATATTTGGAAATTGGGGACCGAACACATGATAAATTCATCCGAATATATTATGCCAAAAATATCTGAAAATTTGAGGTTAAATGCTAGCTTTAAAAAAATGCAACGTTCTTCATTTTTGGGTCACAAGATTCAACAAAAACTAAGTTAAATCCATATACCAATCAAGCTCAAATTTCAATTGCAATTTAATAACAATATCATCACCAAACCCCAGTTATCTAGTTAACCAACAACCAAAATTATTGACAAAATCATAGAGTTTGATTTTTTACCCGTGTAACTTTAAACACCACATATACTTTTTCCGTTTTTATTTAGTTGTCATTATTTGTGATTGATGCCCCCTAAAAAAGACTAAGTTATCATTATATCCTTATGTGATATTTTCTTGAAGTTAAATTTTCAATAAATGAATATAAATTATTTATTTAGGTTTTTATGTTTTTTTTTCGTTTAAAAAAGATAACCTACTATTTTTTTAGTCTGTTTAAAAAAAAAACTTTTTCTTTTTGGTAACACAAGATTAAATGATACTCCCTCTATCTAACAATAAATATCACTAATGATTTGATACACCTTTTAAAAAATAATAAATAATATGAGTAATATTACTATACTATCCTTTAATTTCTTAAATTTAATGCTTTGAAAAGTTAGTTAGAGTAAAATAGACACACCAAAAAAAACTATATTTTGATTTTCTAAATTGGATAGGTACTGTTGCACAATTTTTTTTACTGTAGTGGATAACTATTGTTGAATTGAAAGAATATTTTGGTACATTAATATAACATTAAATTAGAACTACAAAATAGAAAAGTCTTCTTAATTTTCTAATATGTGTTAAGTCAAATTATGTCATTCTTTTTTAATCGGAGTGAGTAATTTTCAAAGGATAAAATAGAAAGAATTATGTTAGGGTTTTGCCCTAATTTTCTTACATTATGAGTTACTTTTGTCCTATAACGAAAAAATAGTACTATGTAACATGTTTTTTTCTTTTTCTGAAAACAAATAACTATTATTTTCTTTCATATTTGATTATTATTTTAGATGAAAATTGAAATATATAAATTGGGATCCATATTCTTATAGCAAACACAATACATCGTAAGGATAATTAAAAAAAAAATTATGGAAAGATTTATTCATTCAATAATATACGTTTTTATAATCTGATCTATCAATTTTATGATTTACAATTTTAAACTTTTGCATAAACCATATTTACATTCTAATCCAACTAAAATCACAAATATAAAAAAAAAATATTTATCTTTACTAAAAACGATATTAAATAAAAATGAAAAAATATGTATCATAAATTAGAAACTCCAAAAATAAATTAATAAAATAAGGTCCTAAAGTGAGGTTGGTCCTCTAAAAATGGACATATGCTAGCCAATAGCCAACATATAATAAATGTATCGACCATCAATCGTATTATCTCAGCTATGTAAGAAGACACATGAACGCACGTTCTTCTTTTAACAACTTCCAAAGCTTTTATGATATAGTATATAGGTAAATTAATACTAATTGACCTGAAAATTTAGCCAAAAATTGATTAGTAATTTAAAATTTTATAATATTTTTTTATTTAAAAATAAAATAATATATTTTTTATTTTTTAATTAAAAGATATTAAAATTAAATGGATAAAAATGTGCATAAAGATAAAGTAACATATTTATTTTATCATTCTGATCAAATTCTGACCAAATTTTCAGACAAAATAATCTATATATAAAGGGTTATTTTACTCTCTCCATCCACAATTATTTGACAGGCATATCAAAATAGATGTTCAAAATTAATTGTCAATTTAAATAATCAAGAAACAATTAGTCGTCTTTTTTCAAATTTGCTCTTAATGATAGTGTAGTTCAATTAAAAACAATTAGCCACCTTTTTCTAAATTTGCTCTTAATGATAATGTAGTTAAATTAAAAAATTATGTAGATTTTTGATATTCTTGATATAATAGTGTTATATTAGTCAAATTAATTTTTTTTTGAGGCGTGTACAGGGTCCTAACATGACAAATAATTGCGAACGAATAAAACACAAAATATAAATTTATGGATGAATTTTGTATTTGAAAACTCCAAATTGTGATTTGACATAAATAAATCAATATAAAATCATATCTCATAATATAAAATCATGAGATAAAATCAACACAGCGGCAGCAAGTGAAGAAGAGGAAATAACTCGGCGCGCCGCCCTATTGTTTATTGTGCATATTGACTCCCTAGGGAGCCGTATCAGCGGTCAAAATTAATTAAACATCTTGCATTATCTTTAAAATTAATTATTTTTAAAAGTACTATTAATATTATAAAGTTTTAAAAAAGCTGTTTCATTGTTAATTTTGATATTGAAACATAAGATCCATTAATAGAGAATATTAAAAGAAATTCAAATGTAAATTAATAATTATATTTTTCTTATTTATAATTTCTTAAAAAATGTCTAAGAGAAACTAACGAACAAATAATATAAAATAGAGGGAATAGATAATCAGTGTTTCGGTATCCTTCTAAACTAAACTTTTTGTTACTACATAAAGTAAATTTCTATACTTTGATATAATTTTATTTTGTTGTAGTTTTCAAAGATGTTGTCAACCTTTCTTTATATTTTTGTCACGATTCCTTTTATCAGAAAATTTACATAAATAACTGACGTCTATAGTTAGGTATGGCCTCCATACTACAATTTAATTCATTTTTTACAATCAAGAAAACATTTTTTTTATATCTATTACATTCTCAATTTATTTAAATATTAATTTTTTCAAAAAAGATAAAATCACTCTAACGAATAAATTAATTAATTAAAATAAAATAATAAACTCAACATATCAATAATTATTTCCGAAAGTAATAGTTATTTATTAATTGAGGGTAACAAGAAACATGTGCATGACACCATAGATTGCTCACCAAACAAAGGGCTTCAACTTATTTATGAGTATTTTGGGACAGTTACACTCTTACAATTGGAACTCTAAATATAGCACCAAAATATCTCACTTGCTTCAATGTTATATTGACACATGACTAGTGTTCTTTTTCAACGCACTACTTCCTCTAGTTTATATTAAATAAATTATTGACCACAGAAAATAAATAACGCGTTATTTTTACAATAATTTTCTTAAACTTTAATAATTCATTTACTTTAGATCATAGAAAAAGTCTTAACAATTCATTTATGCATAATACGTGAACACGGTTGCTCTTTCATATCACTGTAATTTCCATTGATATTTTAGTGTTTTTTTGCCATTTGGGGGGAATTGATAAGTAATACTTAACTTATATAGAATTGAAACAGTAAAAATGCTATGTCCGATATGACATATCATTCACACTTGAATATCATGTAGATATGAATTACCACTAAAGACCGCGCATGTTGATTCTTGTGTCCTACTGACATAACTAAAAATTGGTGAATATAAATATTAGCTGAATCAAATAAAAGAATTATTATGTATTATCAATTCATTTATATGAACCCGAATGAGTGAATAGTATTCAAATCCCCTTCTATACAATAATGAAATCATATCTCTTAACTTTGCCTCGGGGGGAAGAAAAATAAAAT
>JAKWJA010001819.1:0-95197 GCA_027704765.1 Solanum habrochaites | reverse complement strand
ATTTTTTTTTCTTCTATAGCGTTTATATGTATGGGTGGTAGGTATTGTAAAAGTCTTCTATATGCTTGATTGGGTGTTGTTGTATGTTGTGATCGTAATTGATGTGGGTAGAAATGTGAGATTGTTAACCTTTAATCTTGAATTCTTTCTGTTAAGATGAACATGACATAACAGACTTGATGAAATAGACTTAATTGAGATTATGGATCGGGTGTACGTTCCGACAAGAGTATAGGGGATCGGGTGTCACGTTTCGACACGTCGTATTCGGGGATCGAGGTGCATGTTCTGGAAACGTAGTATTAGGGGATCGGAGGTGTCACTTTCCGACACGTAGTAAGTCTTAGGGATCGCGGTGTCACGTCCAACACGTTAGAATAGGGGATCGGAGTGCACGTTCCGACACGAAAGACTAAAGAGAAGTAGCTTGAATTCATGTTAAGATACTCAACTTTGAAGAACCTAATGTCCCAAATGAGGATGGTGTGGAAAGCTGAGTCATCATAGTGCACTTGATGTTGTTGCCCGACGGTATATGTACTTGTTTGTTCCCTCCTGTTGAGTATTGTAGTTGATTTTTAAATATTACTTGAGATAATATTGCTTTTATTTTGAGTGGCCTGAGTGATACCTTATCAGTACGGTTCCTTGTACTGCCCCTACTTGTAATTTTCTTCTTTGTTATTGTGGAGTGCAGCATCGCGCCAACAAACTTCGGACTCGTCCGACAATCTAGCCAGTCGTCAGATATATCAGAATTCAGGGTGAGCTATGTTCCTAGCTCGGACTGGATTTCTCCTTCAGTCTTGATGTCTTGAAGTAGGACATGGATCATCTTTTTACTTATTTTTAGTTATTAAATTAATCTTAGACTTGAGTAATTTTGAGGATAGATGTTCTTGATGTGATGCACTTCATATTTGGGGATGATAGTTGATAAACTTTAGAAGTTTGATTATTGGTTATTTTAATAAGATTTGAGTCTCCGCATAGATTTTGTTTATATGGTCGAATGTTGGTAAATGTTGGGTTAGATTTGGTGGTTCGCTACAGGTAGGATGAAGTGTGGGTGGCCACTCCGACTCAGTTTTGGGCGTGAAAATGGTATCAGCTTAGTTCGTGGTCTCATCACACAAGAACGAGTCTAGTAGAGGTCTTGAGAGGAACGGTTAGGGGGACGCCCTTACTTTCTTTGAGAGGCTATAGGGACTTTAGGAAAGCTTCCCATTCTTTCTTCCTTTCGTGCTATTACTTGGGTCCCAATTGGTATCTATGTGATACAAATGGTATCGAAATCCTCACTCTATTTGCAGATGGTTCAGAAACTTAGAGCACGCTGTTGCCAACACCAACACCGGCAAAAAACAGGTGCGGTCTGAGACACAATTAGGTGGTAGCTAGAGGGAGCAAGTGGCAAGAGGCCGGGTTTTGTAGATGGTCGCAGGAGGAGCCCCTCTAGAGGTAGAGGGGCGAACAAAAACCTGGTCCAAACTAGTGATTAGGCGGTGAATCCTCCCGACTGATGAGGGTATGAGAGAGGGTGAAAGAAGGGAAATGAGCAAGTGGCAAGGAATGAGGAATTACCACCCCACCTACCACAGAGATGATATTACCAGGTTCTTGATTATCCTTAGCGGGTTTACTGATCAAGGACAAGACACCTCCAGTGTTGCTTGCACAAGGACAACCTCAGGTTCCAGGGAGTTACGGAACCCCATGCAAGACGGCTATGGCTCCCCGCATGGATGCTCATTGGGAGTAGGCACGGTTCCTCGATTGACTACAGGGGCCTATATGACGATTTATCAACATGAACTTTTCACTATGTTCTTGAAGTTGAAAACATCCAGTATTCAGGTGATGAATCTGAGGATGCATATGATTTTCTGGTTGATTGTACGAATGCTAAATAAGATGGACATAGTGGAACTATTAGGTGTTGAGTTTGTGACCTATCAGTTTCAGGAAATAGCAAAAATGTGGTGGGGTGGCGGTCGTATGTTGAGTGTCAACCCGCCAAAGGGCACCATATCTGACTGGGCATATTCTCTAGCATTTATGGAGAAAATCTAACCCGGACTTTAAGGGATAGGAGAGAGATAAGTTCCTGAGTCGCGAGCAAGGCAGGATTTTGTTATGCTTATGAGGCTAAATTGCCGTGCACTATCAGGTATGCCACCCCAACTTTGCTTCAGTTCCCAAGAACGGATTCGCCGTTTTGTGAAAGGATTGAGGTCAGAGTTGCAGATCCCAGCCTTACAGGTAGCTCCTGACAGCAAAATCCTTCAGAAAGTGGTTGATTTGTTGATAGAAGGTGGAGAGGGGGGTGAAGCCAGCAGGACCAAACTTCCCATGGCTCGAAATCTAAGAGTTCCGTAAGGGAGGTGAGTTTAGTGGTAGCTTACTCAATGGGCAGAGTTCAGGAGGTTTACCAGACCGACCTAATTCAGTCTTCATCTAAAGGCTGTAGCTGGGGGTCCACCGCAGACCGGTCAGCCATTTCCTCTGTAGTTTGGAGGTTATCCCAGGACTTTGAGTTATCACGAGGCTATTGCTTGACCCAGAGAGTTTATGGATGTGGAGAGAACTGGAAATATTAGGAGGTTTTGTCCAAAAACAGAGTTGAGTTACAGGACACCAATAGTTAGAGGTAGGGTAGAGGTGGTCATGGGAGAGGCCGCAATTCTGGGAGGCGCGTGGTGGCCAAGGTAATGTGTCACCAAATCAGCCGGGGGGTGGCGGGGCAAGCTGGAGCTACTGCGGCACAAACATGGTCAGGGGCAAAGGGCAGACAGGATAGGGCCATTGTTATGCTTTCCCCGGGGGAGAGGTCTGAAGCAGAGACATCTGATGTTGTGATCACAGGTAATCTTTTTGGTTTGTTGATTTCATGGCTTCGTAGTATTGATACTGGAATCACATTTCATACGTATCTTCCTACATTTTTGCTACTGGTCTTGTTTTACATTGTGATTTGCTGACCAGGCTATTCGTGTCTCTGAACGCCTGTGGTGAGTCTAGTTGTGATGGTTGAGGAAGGTGTATAGGTATTGTCTTGTGGACTTTTGTGGGGAGCAACAATCATGGGGATTTGATTATCCTAGAAAGGGTGATTTTGAGTAATTTGGGTCTACTTGGCTTTCCCCAAATTTTGCAAATCTTAGTTGTATGCAAAAACTGTGACATAGGCCAAGCAGGGACAGATCCGCACTGTGGGAGGGGGGACTACACCTCCACACGGTCCGTATTATCTTCTTTTTCTTCGCGCAGGAGGATGGTTAGTAAAGGTTATTAGCCTTTTTTGAACATATTAGGGATGATACTTGCAAAGTACCTTCGATTGGTATGTGTCGATAGTTCGTGAGGTTCTGAATGTGTTTCCGGCAGACCTTTCCTGGTATGCAACCGGATAGGGATATTGATTTTTTTTTGCATTGATCTGGAGCCGGATTATCGCACCATTTCTATACCCCCTGACTTAGAATGACTCCAGCTGATGTTAAGGGACGTTAAAGGACCCAACTTAAGAGTTTAGGTAAAGCCTTTATTAGACCAAGGCATTACCCTTGGGGTGCTCCTGTATTATTTGTGAAAAAGAAGGATGGGAGTTTTCGGATGTTGACTAGACTACAGACAACTGAATAAGGTGACTATTAAGAATACGTATCCTCTTTCTCGCCATTGATGATTTGTTCGATCAGTTAACAAGGGGTTGCTGTACTTCCTCAAAGGTCGATTTCAGATCTGGGTATAATCAAGTGAAAACAACGGGGGGCAGCAGATGTGCCAAAGACGTTTTTCGAACAAAGGTATATAGGCAGTTATTGAATTCTTAGTAATGTCTTTGGGATTACGAATGCCCCCCCTGCGGCTTTCATGAGCCTGATGACGGAATTTTTTAAGCATATTCTGGATCTTTTTGTTATCGTATTTATTGATGATATACTGGTATACTCGAAGAGCAGGAAAAACATGAGGGAGCATAGTAAGAAGGGTATTGGCGGAAGTGTTGACGAGAGAAAAAGCTTTATGCCAAATTCTCCAAGTGTGAGTTTTGGCTAGATCAGTGTCTTCTTTGGGGCATAGTTTCTAAGGATGAGTGATGGTGGATGCCTTCCAAAGATTGAAGCAGTGAAAGAGTTGGTAAGACCTACTAATGTTACAGGGGAAGGCGCTTTGTTTGGCTTAGCTAGCTACTACCGTCGATTTGTCAAGTGATTTTCTTCTGTTGCTTTCCAAACTGACAAATTTGACAAAAGCAGGAATTGGTTTTCATTGTTGATGGTCGGACGAATGTGAAGAAAAGCTTCTAGAACCTCTAAGACCTTTGTTGACTACTGCAACAATTCTTACCTTGCCAGCTGGAAGGTAAGAATTTCATTGTGTATGTGATGCATCTTTACTCTGGTTTGGGTGCCAGTCAATGGCAGGAGAAGATGTAATGTGCTATGCTTCGAGGCAACTAAAGGTGCATGAACGGCAATATCCCGACCCATGATTGGGGTTGGATGCAGTAGTGTTTGCATTAAAAGAAATGGAGAACATTTATATATGAGAGTTAAGTGTGAAGTCTATACAGATCATGTAGTTACAGTACATCTCTTACTCAGAAAAGATTTGAATTGAGACAGAGGAGGTGGATGGGAAACTACTTGAAGACTACGATATTTACTATCTTGTATCACCCAGAAAAGCTATGTCTTGGCAGATCTTTAAGTAGAAAGGCAGGGAGCATGGGAAGTCAGCTCACTTGCAGGTTTCTAGACGCCCATTGGCTAGAGAGGTTCAGAATAGGGCTAAGACTTATGAGGTGGAAGTACTATGGAGACGGAGGATTTTTTTGCCTGTGTGGAGGCAAGATCTTCTTTTCTTGACAAGATTAAGGGAAAACAGTTTACTGATAGAGAAACTGCAGCACGAAGTCGAGAGATGGTGATTATGAGGAAAGGCTATAAAGAGGACAATAATTGATAACGAAAGGGTTCTTAAGGATAAGGGAAGAGTATGTGTGCCCCGTGTAGATGATTTGATCATATATTCTTACGGAGGCTCACAATTCAAGGTTATTCCATACATCCTGGTGCAACCAAGATGTATCGTGACCTAAAGAACATTTTTGGTGGAGTAGGATGAAGCTTGGACATTGTTGATTTGTGTTACCAATGCACGATATTACGTCAGCAGGTTGATGGAAGTATGAGCACCAGAGGCACGGTAGGAACACTTCAGAAAATTGAGGAAAATGCCCATCCCTGAAGGAAATGGGAAAGAATTGACAATGGAGTTTGTAGGTTGATCTCCAAAGGACAACTGGGAAAAGTATGACTCCATTTTGGGTATTTGTGATAGTAAATAAGTCTGCACTTCATTCCGGTCAAGGTGATTACAATGAGGAAGTTAGCCAACTTTATATCTTAGAAATGTTGATGCAGGAGTTCCAATCTCAAAACATATCGATAGAGGGTACGCCATTTTGTAATTCCATGTTTTGGGAGACATTACATGCTGAATAGGTACTAGACTGGATCTTAGTACTGCATTTCCCACTCAGCCCGATGGTCAGTCTGAGCGAACGATTCGGTGTGTATTATTGGAGGATAGCTTCGTGCATGTGTGTAGGAATTTGGGCGTCATTGGATAAATCTTACCCTTAAGCAGAGTTTTCTAAACAAGAGCTATCACTCACGTATGATATCGGCCCCATTGAGGCACTGTAGGGAGGAGATGTAGATCTCCCGCGGTTGGTTTTTGATTGCATTTGAGGTAAGACCTTCGGGTTTACGATCTTTTGAGGGAATCGTTAGATAAGGTTAAATTACTCCAGGATAAAGCTTCTAGCAGCCTCAGAGCAGGCAGAAGGAATATGCAGATCGAAAGGTTAGGGACCTTTTTTGCATTTTATGGAGAGGACACAAATAGTCGTGCTGAGGTTTCACCCATGAAAAAGCGGTGATGCGGTGGGGTTGGTTGGTAAGCGAGGTGGTAAACTTAGTCCGAGGTAGATTGGGTCCATTTGCAGTTCTGGAAGCGCGTTGGGGGGAGGTAGCTTAATGAACTTAGCCTTGCTCAGGACTGTCAGGAGTGCCCCGGTTTTCATGTGTCTATGCTGAAAAGATAACATGGGGATGGAAAATACATTTATTCGTTGGGGATCTAGTTCTTCATGATGAGAATGTCTATGAGGAGGAGCCTTGGCTGTTATTCTAGATAGAGAAGTACGAAGTTGAGAGTCAAAGGTGATTTCGTCCATCAAAGGTTTTCAATGGAAGAATCGGCCAGTTGAAGAGTCCACTTGGCAGAAGGAGGCTTAATACAAGCAAGATACCCACACCGTTTTGCAAATTCAGGTATATTTATCACCCTGTTTTCTTATTGTGATCGTTCGAGGACAAAGAGGGTTAAAATTGGTATCTATTATAACGGGACCTGTTTTTGAGTCGTTTCGGGCAGAGTAGAATCATTTGTGATAAAACTTGAATGGATCGACGGACACGCGAAGGACCGGCATGGACCCCCGTCATCCCACACATGTTGTTAATTTCATATTGCTCTCCTCATTGCCCTCGACGCAAGTGGACGGACCGTTCTAGGCACACGGTACGTCGAGGGTCCTTCGTTCCAAAACACTTAAACTCTGAAATCGGGTACAGGGAGAGACTCTCTGAACTCCGCGACGGAACTGCGGCACGGACCGTCGTAGTACGGACGGGCCGCGTCACAAAAAACCCTTGACTGCGACCTTTAATTCTCTGAATCTTGTGACGGACGGTTGCAGGACGGACTGTCATAGGCACGGACGGGCCGTCACAGGTTTGCGTAACCTCGACTGTGGGTCGGATTTTGCTAAAAGTTAAGGGGTTTGTTTTGGGCCTTTTATGAACAAACTCATTAAAATAGGGGGGTGAGGTGGATAAGTTATTACTTGGGGGTTTAAAAGGAAGTAACCTTAAAAAATAAAACAATGGGTACTTTTATCATATTGAATTATATGATTAATTAGGGTAAAAGAAAAAGACATTTGGACGGAGAAAAATAAAAAGAACGAAGAGAGGGCGAACGAGCGAGGAAAGGGAAGAGAAGCGAAGAGAAGAAAAGCAAGGCATGAGAGTAATAAAATTGTTGATCGGCAATTCTGCGGTGGAGGTAGGTTTTATGGTTGATGCTATTCGTAGTAAAACTCTTAATATGCGATTGATATGTATTGGGTGGTTATTGTAAAGTTTCTATATGCTTGATTGTGATGTTTGGATGTTGTGATCGTATAATTGAGGTGGTTAGTAGAATGATGAGATTATTTGAACCTTTAATCTTGAATTCTTTTGTTAAGATTGACTTGCTTGGCATAACAGACTGATGAAATAGAATTAATGAGATTCGTGGATAGGGGTCATGTTCCGACACGTCAGATTAGGGGTGGGTGTCACGTTACGGACACGTAGTATTAGGGGATCGGGTGGTTGTCACGTCCGACACATAGTATTAGGGCGAGCGGGTGTCACGTCACGACACGTTATATTAGGGGATAGAGGTGTCACGTTCTGACACGTTAGTATTAGGGATCGGGTTTTTTTTTTCACGTTTCCAAACACGTAGAATTAGGGGATCGGAGACAGTGTCACGTTCACGACACGATAAGAATAAAGAGAAGAGCCTTGAATCTGTTACCTATAACTTTTAAGAACCATGTTCCCAAATGGTATGGGTGTGGAAGCTGAGTCATCATAGGTGCACTTGATGTTGTTCTTGCCCCGGTTATTGGATTGTTTTGCCACCTGTTGAGTAATGTTTGTAGTTGAGTTTATAATATGACTGATATATATTGCTTTCTATTGAGTGTTGCCGTTAAAATACCTACTCAGTACGTGTTCCTTGTACTGCACCCCCTACATTGTAATTTTCTTCTTTGTTATTGTGGAATGCAGACAAACGCGCCAACAACTTTCGACTCGTCCGCAAATCTAAGCCAGTCTTCAGTATATCAGAATTCAGGGGGAGCTTATTGTTCATAGCTAGGATGGATTCTATCCGTCACGTCTGATGTCTTGAAGTCGGACATGGACCATCTTTTATTTATTTTTAGTTTCTTAAATAACTCTTAGGACTTAGTTAATTTGCGGATAGATGTTCTTGATGTGATGAATCCAGATTTGGGGATGAAAGTTACTAAAACTTTAGAAGTTTGATTATTGGTTATTTTAATAAGATTTGAGTCTTCCGCATTATATTTTGTTTATTATGGTCGAAATGTTGATAAATGTTGGGGTTTAGATTTGTTGGTTCGCCCACATGGTAGGATAAGTGTGGGTGCCACTCGCGGCTCGTTTTGGATCGTGACATTTAAAATAAGAAATTAAATTTTATAAGATTTGATGTTAGTTTTATCAAGAAATCCTAAATAGATTAAGAATATCTTTTTTTTTTAATGAAACAATTTTCCCTTTCTTTTTTTTTAATCTTTTTTTTTCTTTTTTTTTTTCTTCTGCATGTTGGGCAGCCCACAGTGTATCCTCATACTCCTTGCACGCTCATTGAAGTGCTTGTTCATTTTTCCTCTCAACATTCCATTCTGCATTGCCATACAGAAACTGTTTCTACAATCTGATTCCCTCAGCTGCATTGGAGAAGCCTTGAAACTCTTATTGTCATACTCTCCCCATTGTCAGACATTAGGCATTCTGATTCTCAAACTTCAGCTTTCAACTTCTGAAAGTTTGCAACACACACTGAATTATCTTCAAGAAAGTAACACCCATACCTTCCTAATGAAACCAATCATCATATGAAGGTAACATCCGAATCTGGATCCTCCTAAGTGATATTACTGGGATTGGTCCCCAAACATCTGTATGGACCCATTTCAACCGCACTTTCTTTGGCTCTCTAGGAGCTTTGTGAAAGCTTACTCCATTTTCTTGTTTGCCCATTAACACAGTCTCGCAAAGGACACATATAAACACACTTCAGGACCTCTAATTGCTCCTTTTGCAACAGGCATCTTCATTCTTTTATACTCATGTTTACCAAGTCTGTGTGCCACAAATATGAACCGGAAGCTTAATACATCTTTCAAGATTCATTATCTATATTTCTGTGTGTCGGTACGTGAACACTCCGATCCCTCGTTAGTCTTTATTCCTCTTGGCGGTACGTGACAATCCAGATTCCCCTAATACTTGTGTCGGAAAAATGCAAACTCCGATCCCCTAAATTACAGTGTCGGTTCGTGGACACACGATCCCCTAATTACGTTGTCGGTTCGGACACCCCGATCCCATAAAATTTATGCTGTCGGTTGTTTTCGTGACACCACCCACTCCACTAACACTACGGTGTCGGTTCGTGCCACCCGCCCCCACCACCCCACTAATCTCATGCTATTAGTAAATCAAGCCCTTCTTTTATATCAAGGCAATCCATAATCTCATTACTTTAGTTCTATAAACCTTCTTTATACCAACAAGTGGCCATCATCATTTTTTTACAAGAGATTAGGTTTTTATCAAGATTTGGGATTTTCAATAGCTTCATCATGCTTGTTATCATCACAATCATATATATAAAATCCACAATTCCATGCATACACAACAATTAAGCATTTATTTGTTTAAAGAAGACTTATAATACAATACCCAACACATATCATTCGCTATCTTTAAGATTGTTTTTTTTCAATACGAGTAGCAATAAAAACCATAACTACCTCCACCGAAGATTCGGGATAAAGCCAAAGAATAATTCTCAATCCTTGTTGTCTCTGTTCGTTTGCTCTCTCTCTTGCTCGATGCCCTATCTTCTATTCTTTTGATTTTTTTATTCAAACCACTCTTTCTTATTAACCTAATTAGCATATTAATTTAGTTATAAAAGATTTCAATAGTAACCCACTAATTTTAACTTAAGGTACCTCTTTTAACCCTCACAGTAGTTTAGACTTATTAACATTACCCACCACTTTAGAATTAAAGCAGGAAGGAACTTAGTCCCAAAAACGCCCCTTAAATAATTAACAGGAAATCCGACCCAGCCGGGGATTGCGCAGCCTGTGGGACGGGCCGTCCGTGCCTGCGACAGTACGGCCTGCTGGCTCCGTCATCCAGAGTTCAGAAAATTTGATTCTAGTGAATGGCCTTATACGGTCCGTCCGTCGGCCACGACAGTTCCGTCCTTTTGCCATTCCGTCGTGACGTTCGAGAGTCGATCTTATACCCAAAAATTTTCATATTCTAAGGTTTTGGAACGAGATCCCCCGACGGTCCCATCTGTGCCATGACGTCCGTCGTAGGATCCGTCGTCTCAGCCAGGTTTTCCAGAAATAAAAAAATGCTGCTCAAAACGACTCCTCATAAAAAGGTCTTTACACTAACCAAAACTCTCAAAGCCTTTTTTTAAGACTACATTGTGAATGTACGGATTAAGTTAGAAGGAAAAATTCCTCGATTTATAAGAATCTAAACCTTTCTCTCCAAGAATAATGATTAGTCAATTCAAAACTTTTCCTTAAAAGAAAACCTATTTATGTAAGAAAATTAGGACACAATAAAAAAACCAACACACATGGACGTTTACCCAATATCCAAGTCTAAAAAAAAAGTTGGTGGAATAAAGACTATTTCCCATGTTTCCCACTGTAGAAAATTAAATGTTGAATCTATTCTATAGCCTACGTGCACCTAAAATACATATCAAGATTAGCGTCTCCATCAGGTCTATTAAATGGAAACAAACCATCTTTAAATGATACTATTATCTTGCCATGGTAAATTAGGACAAACCCAACGGGATTTGGGGATCAAGTGCTTGTTTCACAATGTTTATGGTTTTTCAATTAGCATAATTACTAAAATCTATATAAAGTGGATACATTAATCAATTACCATAAGAATTTTTTGTATCAAATATATATTTCTGTTAGCTTGGAAAAGAGGTTTTATGTGAAGGTACAACTATGGCTTTGGCATACAGAAGTGTGCACCACTCGGCGTCGGATAAAGAAAACACCACTAAAGAATAGAAGACATTTTCTTTAGCTAGGGAGTGCACCTCATCACATAGATATTGTAGCATGACATTCCCTCAAGCCTGCACAATATAAGGATTTCCAGTCCCTTCCGAAAGTAATGATATAAATGCACAAATTAAGTTCTAGAGTGATGAGGAGGCAATGATGTAAGCATATCCTCACAAGAAAAAATATGGTAACTGCAGTAAGTGAGAGATTCTTAGCAACTTAACTGGATTTCACCCCGAGCTGACAATGAAGAGATCAAACTCATCTTGAAAAGTAAAACCTTGTACTTGATTAGTTATATTTATTTGCGGAATGTACATCCTGGCTCACTATCTACAGCTCAAAACACAGCTATGTAAGCATGGCAGGTTTCCAAATAGTGGTTTCATGAGAATGTGTGCTTGTTGGCCAAAGCCAACTTATATATATATATATATAATGATTTTAATTAAAAGGATGGAAATAGAATTTTTCTAATCGAAAGATACATAAGGAGAAAGGCGTTATGTGTACAGTGGAGGCTGCTTGAAAAATTATTAACAAGGAATTTGAGATGAAAAATATAAAGAGTAAAAAATTAATTCCAACTATAGTCACGAACTCACGAGTTTTGCACGAGTCTAGAGTTGAAACGATTATTAACTTTTGCCTCTTCCTTATCAAGTTCTTTTCTGTAAATTTTAGTACATTATTCAGAGTAAAAAGAAAAAGTAAAGATTGATCTAAAAGTGTGGTCAGAGAAAAAAATATATGAAAAGACAAAAATACCCTCATGGTTATTTTAAATTTACCAAATAGAGAAAAAACTATCTAACTTTTGCTGCATAATGTACCATAGTTTAAAAGTTGTGGCGTTTCCTCTCATCCATCTTTGTCAAAAATAAGTAATTTTATAATATAGCAAGAGCCCTGGTTTTGGATAGGAAGCACCCATGGCTATGATGAAGAATTGTACAATGAGAAAAATCAATGGTAATATGAACCTAGCCTTGTCTTATTTCCTCACCCAAATAGACTTTAAACATGGTAATGATGTGGGGCAATTCTCTTAGATCATGATAAATTTTCAAAATTTCAACAATTTATTAACTTTCAGGCAGATAGGAGCACCCCTATTTTAGTTGGCATCGGCAAGAGTATGTGGTGACATGACTATATTTAGTATTCAAAATTATAAAATCAAGTTAGCTTTTACAATAGTACAATTTTAAAAATATTTTGACTATAGAATTTTATGTTTTGGCAATTTTAGAACTCAATTGAAAATTATTTATTTTATATAAGATTTTTTTTAATATAGAGAGCAATGGTTTTTAGGAGGGACCATTGAATTTAAAGATTTGTACAATGAGAGGAGAACAATTGTTCCTATGTACTAGTCTTGTCTTAGGGCCCGTTTGGATGAGCTTGATAAAAAGCAACTTTAAAAAAGTATTTTGACAGTGCTGTGAAACTATTTTAAATATAAGCTGTGATGTGTTTGGATAAAAGTACTGTGGAAGTCTGCTTTAGTCAAACGTGCGTGAAGGAAAGGGATAAACATGGGAGAAAGAGTGTTAGGGTTTATGTTGTAATATTGTATAAAAAATGTAAGGGCAAAAAGATAAAAATGTGGTGTGCAACCTTAAAACAGCTATAAGCTAAAAAAAAAAGGCAACATCTACCCCAACTTTTAGACTTTTGGCTTTCTTAAAATACGTATTTTTTAACCTTAAAATAAGCCTATTTGAGTAGTGGCCAAACAGCTAAATAAGTCAAAATCAGTTTTTAAGTCAGTTTGACCCAGCTTGTTAAGCTGAGCCAAACATTGCTCTTATTCCCGCACACATCTTACTTATCAAAACACGTGTAATGATATGAGTTCCATTTATCTTTATTCATTATAAAATTTACTATCTATTATAAAAATTTCAAATTCTCACAACAATTATTTACTTCAATTCATATATGTGCACCGATTTATTTTCAATCTTCAACATATATTTTTTTTTACATGCCCTATAAATTTTTAATCTCAAAATATAAAATTCAAGTTGTTTTTACAATAGTATAATTTTTTAAAAAAAGTTTTTCACTGTAAAATTTATTTTTTGGCTCAATTTTAGAACTTCAAATTTCTTAAAATAAAAAGAAATTTAAAAACATTTGAATGCAATTTGAATAATTATCAATGAATTCTAAAAATTACTATCTTCTGTCTAAAATAAGAGAGGGGCATTTTATTTCTTTTTAAGTAAATATCTCTTTTTCAAAATATTAGTATCTTTCATGAAACAGGCTATAGACAAATTTAAAATTTCAAAAATTATTTCATATGTAGTTGTAGTCTCATAAAAAAGAGAAGATTATTAAAAGGTTAATCAATTGAAAATCAAGAAAGGAAAACATACAAACATAACTTATGCTTTGGACATACATGTAATTCTTTCATAGAGACATAAATGACACAAATATTTTAAATATGAATCATTTCTAGAAACTATTTAACATTTTTGTTATATATTGATTTAGATTTTGTTAGCCTGAAATTCTAACATTTTTCCCCTTGATTATTACTACACTTCAATATAGAAAGAGGTTTCTAGAATTAGTAATATATTTCTTAATGGACATTTTGTTAGTATAAAAAATTAACATTTTTTACCTTGGTTTGGTTGTCCAACTCACTGTCTATGTATAAAATATAGAATACTGATATGAAAAGGCTACTAACGGGCCAATTGACGTATATTAGTTGTATTTATATGTTATTTAATCATATTCTTATAATAATACAATTAATTTTTCATTATTTTACATAAATAAATTAAAAGAGTATAGTGAGGCTATTAGACTTTCAAGTAATCTTTGTATTTCTATAAAATTAAAAAAATAACTTTTAACACTTCATAGTTATAATGGTAATATTAAAAGAAATATGTAATTCTGGATGTTCATTTTAACATCAGTCGTTAGCATTAACATTAAATTAAATTACAATATATTTGGGATATAAATAGGTCATTTCTTTCATTTATGTATTCGACTGAATAAAAACAAGGTAACCTCAGCAGGTTATATGTTGTGGGATTGTCGATAAAATTAATTGAGATGACATTTGTTTTATGTGGTTATTATACCTATCTATAAGAATTTATAAGCACACACACAAAGTTTTTTTTTCAAAACTTGAACAAAAAATGTTGTGAAGTGTTTTTACGTATTCCATCGAAACATAACAAGTCATACTTTTGTATATCAAAATAACAATTTAGTGACAAGTTTATTGACTATAAATTCAAAAAGCCAAGTGAAGAAATTTATTTGATTAAAAAATCCCCCAAAATAACTTCTAGATCTCCAACTTGATTACAAACTACAGTTCCATTCAATTAATTTTTTTATAGCAAAATAATAAAAAATCGAATAAAATTACATTTATTTTGTCAATCTTAATGATAAAAATATTTTTTGTAATAATAATTTTACCTTTTTACTATGAAAAAAAATTATTTTACTTTTTTTAAATCATGGTAATATGATTCATATTTAAAATATTTGTGTCATTTATGTCTCTAGTGAAAGATATTACATGTAGTTTAAAAGCATAAGTTATGTTTGTATGTTTTCTATCTTGATTCCATTGATAAATCTTTTAATAATCTTCTTCGTTTTATGAACTACAACTACATATGAAATAATTTTGAAAATTTAAATTTGTCATATAGCATGTTCATGAAAGATAGTAATATTTTGAAAATAAGATAATTTACTTACAAAGAAATAAATCCCCCTTCTTATTTGAGACAAGAAAATAGTAATATTTATAATTAATTGATAATTTATCAAATTTGCATTCTAATGTTTAAATTTCTTTTTTATTTTAAAATTTGAGTTCGAAATTGCCAAAAAGATAAATTCTATATTTAAAAACATTTTAAAATTATACTATTGTAATTTAATGATTCTTTTAAGTTATTGTGTTTGGAAAAAGTTCGACAAAAAATAATGGGCCACCGTATTAATTCAATTAATTATTTAATACATAACCTTAGTGGTTCCAATTTAGATTTTAATCGTTTTTGAATAGTGCATAGGTGTTAAACGTGCATATGACTCATTACGAGTTAATTGCTCATCAATTTTCGTAATAATATAATATAATTGCACTAGATGGTAAATGATCCATTTACGTGAAAAGCTGTAGTTTTCTTAGCTAGGACCAAGTTAGTGATACATATTTAACAAGGTTAAACGATGATGTAATCATGGAAAAATATACTTTTAAAAGTCAGTTAACGTTCTGCTTATGTTCTGTTAGTCTTGAGTAGTATAGATTCTTGTTATGGATAGGATAATGATATAAAATTTGGGTTAAGAGTTGATTCTATTTATTTAATTTATTCTGATTTAATTTTGATATGTTGAAATAATATTAAATATTCAAATAGGTATATGTGACTATTATTAAATCGAGTAATATTGTGGGAAGTAGAACCAACCTAGACTTGAAATGAAGGAAATTGAAGAGGTTGACAGGTTAGTTGACATTAAGGTTACGATTAAGAATTGGTTCTAGTCGAAATGTTGTTGTTAATGAAATATCATTGTGAACTCTGTACTGAAAGATTGATTTGGACGTTCAACAGAAGGGAAGACTCAAGTTCGGATGAATTCTGATTGGTAGGCAAGTGGATTTCTAAACTCTGCTAAGTGTATGAATGTGTGTATTTCTTGTGGCCATATGGGTGGGAGTAATTAGACTTGAAAGGGTTGACTGTGCACATTAATTACTTTTAATGATGAAAACAAAGGGTAATAAAAAAAGGCAATGTAATATTGCTTGTGGGATGTGTTGATAATAAAGAATGGTTTGAAAAGTTGTTGAATCATGTTGATATTGTTGTGAATTGTGACATTGTTATAACGTGGTCATACCTCTTTATTTTTGTGGAATAGCATTTGCATATTTAAGACATTGATTGTGAAAGTGTTATGGCTTTGAGAAAAAATGAGACTTAAAGAGGACTGTACATTCGAGGGAGTCGCCGAGACGCGATAGATACTATAATTCGAGGGACGATATCGAGGGTTCCGATGGTTAGTTATTATGGAGGATCGTTATCGTACACCGCCATAGATGCATGGAACGATAGTCCCCGTGGGTCCGGACTGAGAGACATCGGTGTGGAGCACTAGGTCAGACATGCATATTATAGTTGGACATTGATCATGTGCATTGCACTATACTTATCATTAGTGGACTTGATATCGTCTTGGTTGCTATTGTATTGCTCTATTGCGGAAATTGTATGATTAATATGAAGTATTGTGTTGAGGATATGTAATTTGTCAATGTTGTTGTGAGGATATTTAATTTGTTTAGGTGTTCTGTGAACTATGTGCATATAAATCGTGAGTTGTTAGACTGGATGATTTTTATTAAAGGCTGTAGTTGTGGAGGTTCGGAGGGGTGGTAGGAGTAAGTATTTCATTCCCTTAGTTGTGTTAGAGGTGACTGTGATGACCGTTTGGTTTGGTACTCACCCTTAATTCTACAATTAAGCCTGGATTTTTGTTTGTACTTGTCTTCTCTTATTTTCGAGATGCTTCTTGGAGATGGGCGTGCGTTGGTAATCTTCAATGGACTCTCTTCTTCTAGTTTTGATCTTGTTTCTATTCTTAGAACAAGTTAATTTGAGGATTATTTTTCGTTTAATTCAATTGCTAAATACTTTAGATGGCTGTTGTACAAGTGACCACCAGATTTGGGGTATAATTGTAAAGTTTGATAATACCTTCCAGCATTTATTGTAAAGTTGAGTTTTAGCTGACTTCTTGGTGTGATAAGACGGTGTCACAGTAAAGTTTGGGTCGTGACAAAATGGGATCAGCGCTCCAGGTTCATTAGGTTCACGATGTACAAGTCGATCTAAGTAGATTCCGAGGATGGTCGAAGACGTCTTGTACTTATCTTCGAGAGACTATAGTGATTTTAGGAAAAATCTGTCACTTCTTGATCGAATCGTGCCCGCCCATACTAGTTCTGATTACTTCTTATCGCTAATACATGCACTTCATTTATGTGATTGAGTAGTGCAGTAGTAAGATTCACATGTCAGTAGGTTTTAGTTGTGTTGTGGATGTCTGATGCAGATGTGGGCGGTCTTTTTGGGGGGTACTAGGGGTTGAGTGATAGACGTTTGGAGATGATTCTGGTCAGATTTAGAAGGCAGACGATTCGAAGGGTGGAGTTAGGTGAGGACTTGAGACTCATTTTGAGGATATTAAAATGATGAGGTTGAAAGTTCTTCATGAAGCGTGCTAGTTTTTGAAATAGGATTACCAGCAAAAGAATACTTGTGTGCTATTGTATATATCTGATTAGGTTGATAATTGGAAGTTAAATGATTAAAAGGAGTGGATAGGTATGAACAGGTCCACTTGAAAACTAAGTTGCTAGTTGTCATACATGGATGTGTTTGCCGTAGGAAATGATGTTGATTGACTCAATATTAGAATATCTTTGATAGATTGAGTGTATATAAAAATGGTTCATAATACGGCTACTATAATGATACTATTCTTACTTGTTTAGAGTTAGAGAATGTGTGAGTCTTGTTATTGATTTGATCTACAAAGGGACACATATTGTTTTGGACGAGACACCGAAATCTGATAGTGTATATTAGATAATTAATGGGACAATAATGTGTAGTCTATTTGTCTACAATCTTCTCAATAGGTATGGTGTGTTCTACTGTAGGATTTGACAGTCTTCACAATGTGATCACTCGTGGGTATCTGGAAAATTGTCCGTTTATGCAAGTGCAAGTACTAAACTACTGAAGGTGATCAGGTTGTTCCACATGTTCGATATAATGAGATCGATCTAGTATTATGTTTGAGAAACCACCTAGGTTGGGTTGTTACTGCAATGTTTGGGGTAAAGCTCGTGTTATAAGAAGCTTAGTGGTGGACGTGATACGAGTATAATGTGTGAGTTGAGAAGTGTATCCCGAAATATGGACCCAATGATTCATGTTAATGTCCAAGGAAATACATATCTAATATTGACAAGCTTTGGGTAAAAAAGTGTCAAGATTATACTTATGTGAAGGTAATCAAGATTTTAGTAAGGAAGTGCACATGATATGGGTTGTTAGTTTGATTTTATTGTCTAATAGATTAGGTGTCATATTGGTGAAATGGTTGACTTCATGTGATGAAAAAATTAACTGGGCATAATGTGGTATAAGAGTTGTGATGGATTGTGAATGAGGATGCAACTGGATGATCAGAAATGGTTGGTTTTTAAATGAGTTTTGTATTATACTGATGACTTGTGAGATATCTAAGTTTATGATTTATTTAATTGAATAGTAGTTAATTTTTTTGGGGAAAGTTTTGTATGAGGTGTGCGGGCACCACTCAAATCGAATTTAAATGAGGCTAGAGCCTAAATTAAAGAATCAGTAGAGGCTATATAACGGTAACGACGTTTAGTCGTTTGAGCAACAAATGTTTATTCTGGAAAAAACTGGCAGAGGTGACGGAGGCCACGACGGGACCGTCACGGGCACGACGGCCCATGGCTGTGGAGTGTTGTTGTGCTTGCGTTCAGAAACACTTAGAAATCTAAAATTGGGTACTACAAAATCGACTTCTGAAACTTCGGACGGGGAGTTGGCAGGACGACAGTTCGCAGGCTCGATGGCCCGTGTCCAAAGCGCCATCCACTTAAAAACGAGTATCGTTGATGCGCCGGACAGCAGACGGACCGTCGAAGGCGCGACGGCCCGTCGGGCTACGCAAACCAGTTAGGGTCGGATTTCTTTATATTTTAAGGGACGTTTGACATATTCCTGCTTGAATTATAAAGTTATGGTTCAAGGTTAATAAGTCTAATATTTATTGGGGGTTAAAGAGGGAACCTTAAGTAATTCGGGGAGTATTAGTGCCATCTTTTTAAAACTTAATTATATAAAATATAGGGTAAAAGAAAGGGGTTTGAATAAAGAAAATAGAAAGAAACAGCAAGAAAAGAGAAGCGAGAATCGATCAAGGGAGAACGAAGCTTTGGGACGAGGATAGCTGTTGATCGCAATTTCTTCCGTGAAGGTATTGAAGGTAGGTTATGGTTTGTCTTTTACATATCCGTAAGTACACTCGTAATCAGCCGAATGATCATGTGTGAGTAGTATTATTAAGTTCTGCTATATGCTTCAACTGCGGTATGCATGATGTGATCTTATATAGCTATATGAATGATTGTGTGTGATAAATACGCATGATGAAGCTATCTGAATCTTAAATCTTGAGAACCCTAATTCAATTGTAATGAGATGCCTTGGTATAAAGAAGGATGATAATTATTATAATGAGATTGAGAGGCATTGGTGTAAAAGAAGGTTGATATAATATATAAGTGAGGATGATGAGCCATGAGTGTAAAAAGAGGCTTTGAGGAATTGAGGGGAGGGGTGCCCACGTTATCGGGGTACCAGGATAGAAATAGAGGATGGGTGCAACGTTCCGGTACCAGGATTAGCAATATGAGGATCGGAGACAGGTCACGGTCCGCATACCAGGATAGTATAAGGGATCGGTGCCAACGGTTCGGTACAAGGATAGGATATGAGGAATCAGGGTGACGTTCCAGGACACCAGGCTAGTATATGGATCGGGTGCCAGTTCCCGGTACCAGGATAGAATATGAGGCATCGAGAGTGTCACGTTCCGAAACCAGGATAGAATATGAGGATCGGAGAAGTGTCACGTCCGACATCCAGGAGAGAATGAGGAGCGGAGTGTCACGTACGGACACGAGAGGTGAGGAATAAATATAATGAATCTGAAAGATACTAATATACTCAATATAAAGAACAGTTTCCCAAACGATATTATGTGAGGAGGCGTGAGTCTCATGATGTGCTTGGTGTTTGAACCAAGGATTAGGAATGTTAAAGCTGCATGCTAAGGATATTAGTGATTTGCTGGATGGTACTGCTAGAACGCGTTTTCTATTTTGAGTGGCCGGATGATACCTACTCAGTACTGGGGTGTACGACCCCCACTTTTAGTTTCCTTTTGTTTATTTGTGGAGTGCAGCAAATCGTGCAGTCATCTTCGAGCTCAACAGTAGTTCAAGCCAGTCTTCGTCACACCGGGATCTTCAGGGTGTATCTTCAGGGTGTGAGCTATGCTTTTGAGCTTAGACTGGATCTACTTCCTCATGTCTGTGAGGCCTTGAAGTTTCGGCAGAGGACTAGCTTTTATTTATTGGCTCCAGACTACTCTAGTTTAGTAGGTTGATTCATAGATGTTCGTGGTGATGACTTCCAGATATGGGGAAAAAGAAGTTGAATTTATTTTAGGAAGTATTGAATTGTCTTTCTATTTACTGCCAGTTTAAGTCTTCCGCTATATTTATGTTCGATATTAAATTTAAATTGTAAGGTTTAGATGGGTTGGTTCGCTCACATAGGTAGGGTAAATGTGGTGCCAGTCGCGCCGACGTTTTGGGCGTTGACAATAACCTCAGGAGGAGGCACGAACAAGGATATTTACTAGATTGTTAAGGTCAAAGATGTATCATTCAAAAGAGGAATAATAGAATCTAAAGACATCTGGTTGTCACCAATTTGTGCCGATATTATTTTTATAGTTTTATGGGTTCATCATATTGATTAAAGAATATTAGCTTAAAACTTGAGAACAAGTTTGTAGAGTTAACTCGAAGGGCAATTATATGTTTTTGTTTTGTGGTTTTGAGTGGTATGAGTACGGTGAATTTATGCAAAATATTGATCATGGCGATGGAAGATGCGATCAATGATAAGCTAAGATACACTGGAATTCTGAAAATTTTAGGTATGAGTCAGTTGATAGATAACGTAAATGGGTACACATTTGAATTAAAAATCAGTGTGTCGTGTGGTAAGTGTAGATTAGGGTAGTGTATATTTTCAAGTTATGAAGTGATAAGGTGGGTAAGAAAATGATCGATCAATTGAGTAGGAAGCTTTGGAGGACTTAAACATAATTTGAGGAGGAAAAAATTTGGTTACCATTGTATGATATCAATGAGCGTTTCACGCAATGTTTGATTTAGAGGTAGATGTATGAATATCATGGATTGTTAGTCCAAGGATATAAAATTAGGGAAGAAGTCAAGGGAAGAAAAAAACGAGCTGATGTATTGAAGAGTTCAAGCTATTTTGAGGTCTGCACCATGGATATAATGAAGAGAAGTGAAAGAATAAGACCTCTTATATAGAATGTCTGATTCGACGTGACGGATGTGAAGATATTTTTCCATTTCTAGATCTAATATGACAATGGATGTTATTTGTCAGTATAGACTTCCCAAGAGTTTACAACAATTTTTTTTATGCATATAGGATTTTTTATTGGGGTGGAAAAAACGTGAGGGGTACAGATAGTGCTCCGTATGTGGAGTAAATTGTTCAACTTATAATATGTAACTTTATTTATGTTAAACGAGGTGAACCTACAGTTTACCAATTAATGAGGATTTGAGGAGTCAAAACTGCTTCTTGATAGGATATACAAGATTGGTTACTGATGTGTTACATAGGCATTTGGATAGTGAGTAGAGGTATGAGCTGTAAAGTATTCGAATATGGTTGTGTGTGAAATTTTTCTAAAGTATGATATGAGGTAGATGATGATTCTGAATATTAGTGGAAATTGATATCCGAAAATTTAGTCGACATCGGAATTGAGTGTGATCAAGGTTGTATTCGTGGTAGAGTACTTTTAGATGAAATTATTGTCACTGTATTGGTCATGACATGGTTTTAAATGGAAAATAAAGCAGAGTCATAGTTCAAAATTTTAAAGGCTACAATTGGTTGCTAGAAATGATATAATGACCGTTTGAGAGTAGGTCCCAAGGGATGGATAGGGTATGATGTTGTTAGTATCACAGCGTAATAGATTTAATTTGGATTTATGAATCAAATAGTGTGGTATATTGTAAGAGGATTAGATGGCTGATTGTGGGGGTGACCTAAAATCAAGAGAGAGAGTCCTGCGAATAAAATGTTGTTATGGGCGCTGATGGGGGAGTAAATTTGTAATCAAAATTTTGGTTTCTTTCATCCTTATTTAATCAACATACTCGTATGGATATGATTTGAGTAAATCGTTGTGTCTGCTCACATGTTATTTTTATATCCATGAGTGAATCTCCTTAGTTGGCTAGATCGATGTACCGATCTTATTAGGTATCTCTCATAGAAAGATCTTGGCCATACTGATTCATTTAGTATATAACAGTGATATGTGTTGGGAGATACTGGAAGTATACCACTGGTTCACACGGACCTTACGTGTGGAGGATCTATAGAGGAGTTCCATTAAATATCAGTAGTTTCTGGACACTTTTAATGTTGTCTCATCGTGAAAGTCACATTATGGTTAGTGTGATGGAGTGTGGGGACCATGGGTTAGTTGTACCATTCCTAAATGGTTCTTAGAATCATTGTTAGGTGTTATTAATTTATGTTTGCTTTGGTTTAGATAAATTTGATTCCTGATGATTATCCCTGTGTCTAATATCAGAGTTTTATAACTTAAGCTGGTTGAGAAAAGATTGTGTGTGAAAATTAAAGTTTGATAGATTTTGTGATGGTCTGTGCATTATGATTGTTTGGGGGTGATCGGTCAATTCTGGGTCCTGTATTTATTTGGAAGGGTATCTTGGTTATATGGCGAAAACAAAAGATTCATCATGAGGGTTGTGGTGATGTCCAATGCGTTTTCAGTTTATATTGGGTTAATGCGTTAGTTGGGGTTGATAATCACTCCTGATTATAGACCTTCCAAAGTTTGATTCGGAATAGTAGTTATTGGTAGTTGTCTTGGATGGAATGGGGCTTTGAGGAGGAACCTGACTGGAGAGATGTGAATACCTACTCGAATGATCATACCAAGACTATTGGTTAAATTGGTTATAATTTTATCTTCTTCTCATGTTCGAGGACGAACATTGTTTTAGTGGTGGGATAATGTAATGAATCGAAATGTTAATTTTTAGAATTTTTATATAAAATACTATGTCCCCCCTCTTGATAGTTATATCAAATAAGTTATTAAAACGGTGAAGTGGGTGAAAATTTGAAGATATTCGATAACGTAGGTATTAAATTAAGGAGATATTTATTTAAGTTTAATTGATTAAATGGGCAATGAATGAAAATGATTTAAGACCTGTACTCCTTAGCCCAATATATTTAAAATGGGTTTCATCGGTTTTAATTTATTCCACAATGAGAGAGAGGAATTTTACGCGGGGAGGCAGACAAAGGAGAATGCATTGCCAAAAAAAACATTGGTGCAACATTGATCTTTTGACGACGTAAATGATAGGGCATGTAAAAAAAAATAATTGAAGAGAAGATGGAAAAATAAATGGACGTGCACAAATAAGAATGAAGTTAATGAATTGTTGAGAATTTAAAATTTATGATGAGAGATAGAAATTATATGGGGATAAAGAGATGGATCACATGATTAACGTGTCTTAAAGGATGGTGAGGGAATAAGACAAGGACTAAGGACATAAGTTCAATGATTTTTCGCATGGTAAACTCTTTAGAGCCATGGCGTCCAACAATGCTCTTCTATATTAAAAAAAAATCTATATAATATAATTTAAATTTGAGTTCTAAAATGCCAAAAGATAAATTCTATAGTAAAAACATTTTACACTTGTGTTACTATTGAAAGCTACTTGATTTTTTATTTTGAATGATACAATATAGGGCACATAAAAAAAAATATTTGCAGCATTGAACAAATAAAGTGGAGTGCAAACATATATGTTATGAAGTTACTAATTGTTGAAGAATTTCAAATTGATCATAAATAAAGAGAAGGACCTACATTATTACACGTGTTTAAAAGCGAATTGGTGAGGGAAAATACGACAAGGCGAAGTTACAAAGTTACAATTGGTTTTTTTCACTGTACCTGCATAGACATGATGTCATACCATGACTCTTCTATATATAATAAAGATAATAAATTACTTAAGATGATCGAGAACACTTAATTTCATGTATTATATTGATGATTTTGTTCGTCTGAAATTATATTTTTCCCTTGTTCCATTAGTCACCTTCTATGATAGAAATAGGTTTCTAGAATTATTAATTATATTCTAATAGATTTTGTAGTATGAAATATAATTTTACCCTTGGTTGCCTTCACTTCATCTTTCTATATATTAGAAGAAAAATAGATATGAAAAGGGCCGTTTTAACGGGACAATATGCGGTCTTAAGGGATTTATATGTTTTTAATTAAGATTCTTAAATAATAAATGAATTTCTAAATTTTACGTAAAAAATATATGTAAAAGAGTATTAGTGAGGGGCATTAGACTTTGAAGTGACTCTTTTATTACTATAAAAATGAAAAGACTTATAAAGTACTGCAAGTTATCATGATGATTAAATATTAAAAAGATATATGTATCTAAGTTCATTTTAACTCATGTTAGGACATTAAACATAGATTAAACATACAAATATATTTTGGAAGAATAGGTCATCTTCTTAACTTTTAGGTATAAGGATGAATACAAAAAAAGGTAAACCTCAGCATGTTCTAATTTGGTGGATGCAGATATAAATTAATTGAGATGACATGTTTATATGGTTATTGAGTAAAAATATCTATAAGGCATTGATAATCTACGCACACAATTTTTTTTCAACATTTAAATAAAAATTTGTGAAGTGTTTAGTATGTCACGAAAACAAGTCGTTAATTTGTATATCAAATAAAATTTATGACAGGTTAATGGACTATAAATATATTATAAGCCAAGTCATCATTGAATTTTAGTAAAAAAATTAAAAAACTCTATCTCCAATTGGCACAACGACAGTTTCCAATCAATTAATTTTTTATAGAAAAATAATTAAAAATTGAATGAAATTAAATTATTTTGGTCTATCTTAAAAGAAAAATATTTTTGTAAGTAATTAATAAGACTTTTACCTTTTTAGTATGAAAATAAGTGTGGTACTTGTTTTAATCATGATTTAAATATTTGTCTCATTTATGTCTCTATAGAAAAGTATCTTACATGTAGTTTAAAAGAAAGTTCTCTGGTATATGTTTGTCAGTCTTGATTCAATTGATAAATCTTTAATAATCTTCTTTTTTATGAACTACAAATATATGAAAGAATGAAAATTGAAATGGGTCATTATAGATGTTCATGGGAAGATAGTAATATTTGAAAATAAGAGAATTTATTAAAAAGAAATAAATCTCACTTCTTCTTGAGACAAGACGATAGATACATTTAGAATTAATGATAATTTATAAATGGATTCTAATGTTTAAATTTCTTTTTTATTTTTAAATTTGAGCATAAAATTGCCAAAAAGAGAAATTATATAGTTAAAAATCTTTTTAACAATGGACTATTGTAAAAATCTAACTTGATTTCTATTTGAATAAGACTAAATATAGGGCATTCGCTAGAAAAAAAAAATATATATTGAATTGAAAAATAAATGGGGGGGCACAAAAGGGTGATGAGTTAATAATGTTGAGCATTTAAAAGTATAATATAGTAAATTTCTAATGATATAAATAGACTGAAACTCACATTATACATGTGTTGCAAGGCTTTGGTTAAGGGAATAAGACAGAATAACATGTTACTAAAGTACAAATGGTATTTCTCATGGACAATCTTCATAGCCATGGTCGTCCTACCATGACTCTTCTATATTAAAAAACAAAAAAGTTATACTAATATAATTTGAAATTGAATTAGTATATGTAAAAGCTTAATTGATGATATTTGAAGACTAAATATATAGGGCAGTAAAAAAAAATGAATTGAGCCATTGAAAAATACAATGGGCACATATATGCATGAAGTAATACTTGGTGAGGATTAAAATTTATATGAAATATAAAGGGGAACTAGACTATAGGTGTTACATGTTTTGCAAGGATTGGTAAGGGGATAAGACAGGCTAAGTACATAGCACAAGTGGTTTTCTATGTACAACTCTTTCATATCAATGGTAGTGCTCCACTTACTCTTCTATATTATATATAATAAATCGACTAGATAGCACGGTGGCCACAACAATTTGAGTTTTAATATAAGGTTTAAGTCATATACGTCTCTTTAAAGTTGTCCTCATATTTTATTTAGTCACCCCAATTCGACCTTTTACCTATTGACCACCTATACAACAATATATTTGTACGTATTAAACATTTTTTGTTGACGTGGCATAATGTGTGTAATCCACACACCAAAAGAGCATGAAAGGACTCCTTTTACTTAAAAAAATTTTTAAAAAAAATGCGAAGATCAACCTCCGACTTAAGTCTTTGACTTCAAGTCAACCACCATGCATCCAAAACTTTCCGTTCATTGCCATTCTTTCGTATGATCATCGTCTCCCCTTTATGTCAAAGTCATTGTTTTTCCTGCCCCCCGTCTTTACACACCGGAGACACCATCAATATCTAAATTTATTGTCATAAGAAATTGAATCAAATTGCATCAAAAATAGTTTTGATGGAACTCCATTTTTTTCGACGAATCCGAATTTATTTTAAATAGTTAAAAGATATAAATCCTACAAAACTCAAAGAAAAAAAAATCTAAATTAACATTTAAGAAATAGTGAGACAGGGAGAAATACCAATGACAATGTTGAATAGGATTAAAGGAGATGGGTAGGAAAAAAGTTTGTATAATTTCAAATTAAAAGGAAAAAAGCCTAAGTTTCGATTATGCCTATTTAGATAAAGAAAATGGGGAACGATTGTGGGGTTGGTGGGGTGTTCTCTGGGAAGAAGAAGAAGAAGAAGAAGAGGGAAATTATTTTTTTTTAAAAGAAAAAATGATTTTTACTGAAAAAAATAATTTTTGTTTATTTTATTTTTAATTTATGTTCAACTTTTCTTTTATTGGCCCAATGCCATATGTCTCTTTTTGATTAGCTATTATGTTACGTCAGTCACGAGTGTATGACATACCATTTTTTCTTTTAGTTAATTGTAAAAATATATTCGATGGGTATTTTTTTAACTAAAAAAGGTGTTCAATTGGAACTAGCCTAAGATAAATTGTCTAAATGAAATATGCGGACAACTTTAAGTGTCTACTGATGAATTAGGCCTTAATATAATGTTGAATGTGTCTCGTGCATCTGCATGTGATTATCACTCTCAAAGAACAATAAATAGTTTATAAATAAATTAGAATAATGAATGAACCTGTTTAGTCGTTTTGAGCAGCAGATTTTATTCTGGAAAAACTGGCTGAGTCGACGGATCCCACGACGGACCGTCATAGGCACGACCGACCGTCGAGGGCGGTATCATTCCAAACAATTTTGAATTGAAATTTGGGTGTACTGAGACGACTTCTATGAACGTGCACGAAGTTATTGTGGCAGGACGGACCGTCTCAGGCATGAAGGGGCCGTAACAGACCTTAGTTAAAATAGAAGTCTCTGAGCTTTGTGTACGGACAGCAGGGAGGACAGTCACAGTCGTGAAGGGGCGTCACAGGTGCGGACCGACTTGGTCAGATTTTTGTTAAATCTTTTAAGGGGCGTTGGGGACTATCCTGCTATAATTATAAATTTAGTGTTTAATATAATAATTAAGTACTTGGGGGTTAAAAGAGACAAACTTGCAACAAGGTAGTGGGGTTAGGTATCATCTTTATACTTAGATTATTGCTATAGGGTAAACGAAAAGGGTTTGAATACGAAAAATAGATAAGAACAGAGAGAGAGGGAGAACAGAGCGAGAGAAGATGGAGAGAAGACGCGGAAAGCAAAAGGGGGGAAGTGAAGATGAGCTTGATTGATTCACAGAATTCTTCGGGGAGGTCGTTAGGTTTTATGATATTTAATGTAAAACTATAATAGCGAATGTAGTATGGGTATAGTATTGTAACCCCTCTATTATGCTTAATTGTGTGTATGCATGATGTGTTTGTATATTAATGTGATGCAAACTAGCATGTATGAGGGCTATTGAATTCTAATCTGAAAACATCTTGTTAATGATGATTTGCTTAGTATAAACAAAAAGAAGGCTTGATGATCTAAGAGAGGTTAGAGAGATCGGGTTCACGTCGACCCAGGGTAGTAATAGAGGATCTCGGGTGTCCCGTTCCGACACCAGGGGTATAATAGAGGATCGGGGTCAGTTCCGACCACAAGGATAGAATATGGATCGAGTGTACACGTTCCGACACAGGATAGAAAATGGATAGGTGGTCAAGTCCGGACACAGGATAGAATAATGAGGATGGAGTGTCACGTTTCGGGCTACCAGGATAGGACGATGGATCAGGTGTCCACGTGTTCCGAACAAGGATACGTATGCTGTAGGATCGGAGTGTCACGTTCCGACCACCCGGATTAGTATGATGGGATAGGAGTGTCACGTTCGACCCAGGATAGAACGAGAATGAATTCTTGAAATATGATAATATCTCAATAATGCACCTATTTTACAAAATGAGTATGGCATGAGGCTTGAGTCCCATGGGTGAACTGGGGACTTATTAATTGATTAAATGTTATTGTTGTTGCTACATGTGAGTATTGTAGTTGATTGTGATTGATATTTAACTTGTCTATACTTTTTTATTTTGAGTTGGCCGATGATACGATCAGGACTGTGTTTGTAATGAACCCTACTTGTTAATTGTTATTCTTGATTGTGGAATGCAGCCAAAACGTACCATCGGCTTCAACTCAAACCGCACCTCTAGCCAAGTCTTCATCACGTAGGATCTCCGGGTGCGGCTAATGCTTCTAGCTGGACTGGGCATCATTTCTTCAATCTTGATGGCCTGCAGTTACGAATGGACTAGCTTTTTACTTATTTAGCTTCTTAGGATACCGGAGATTTAGTTTAATTGAGGATAATGTTCTTTTGTGGTGATGACTTCCAGATGTGGGGAGGTTAGTATGAATTTTAGAAGTTATTTAAGTGATTCGTTAATGAGTTTTAAGTTTAGCAATATATTATGGTAATTATGGTTAAAATGTGGGGGTTAGATTGGGGTTGCTCACATAGTAGGATAAGTGTGGGTGGTGCCACTTGCGACTCGTTTTGGTGTGACAAATAGAACCTTGAAATATCACATGCATTTCCATCATTTATGTTGATTTTTTTCTTGGGTGTCAACAATTATCGTGGAAAAAAACACTATTTTTATATCTTTTCGAAAACAAAAAAGTGAATTCGTAATAACGACTAGGTAGGGCGAGGGGTTCAACCAAACCCCCTTCCAATGAAAAATTATATTATGTATACATAAAATTATAATTGACCTTTTGTGTGTGTACTCCTTCACATTTTAGATACCCTTATTTCATCTTGCACCTTTTGGAACTCTGGAATTAGATTAAATTTCTTCTTTTTCTTCTTGTTATTATTATAGTAATAACAATAATATATCGTAAATACAAAATAAAATTCAATGATAAACCGTGATGAACATATACCCAAATTTATATAGAACATGAGTTGTCTATTTTGTTTCATTGTGCTTTTCTTTAATCCGATTACAAACTTTAACGCAAGCATATTACTTAGTTGCTCATTTCCTACCCATTATTCTATGCCACATGATCAACCATCCAAGTGTATCATTTTACTATTAATGGTTTACACCATTTTCTTGAACAAAGAAAATCAAATGAGTACAGAGAGAGTCATGCGAGTTCTACAAAAAATAACCTAATGATAGTTCCATAATCTTAGAACATATCTGTTGTTTCTTCCAAAATACAAAACTCTCAACACACGATGTGACAATGGCATAGCACATTTCTATGGTCCAGTAGAAGTAGAATGTTCAACGAGTTGTAGACTCTTCAAATCACTATTGTGACAATAAGCAGTTCTTATTAGGACACTTTTGAAAATTTTTATGAATAATTTATATCAAAAACTAACAAAATGTAGTACACTTCTAGAAAATTATACACATCACATTAGTCAAATACACTTCCCGAGTAATAGACAATCAATATGTAAAATACACTTCACGGTAATCAAAACAACATTTGTACTGTTGAACGGTCCTCAATCTTAAGTTATAAACTTGGATGAGAAAATATTCATGGATAATATTAGCGTCTTGTGAGAATTTACAATGCTGCCACTAGCAAAATAGAGCCAAAATAGGTAAAAAATAGTACAAGTTTATAAATGATTATTCAACGTCTAAATACACGCACCATTATATCAAAAAAATCATTACTGTCGCAAAAAAATGGGACTTACAGTAAGTCTGAGGAGTCACAAATAACATGTATGATTAGTGGCTATGTTAGAGTAGTCCAGGAATGATTAAAGCTAAAATTACTCAACCATGCATGTAAAACTTCCTTAATTTCTGTCATTGCACGCATCAAAATACTTCTGAAAAAAATAAATATTTTGTTTTGACAAGTTGAGTTGATTATATTCTTCACACCATATGTGGTCAATTGATTGATAATATAGTTGTTTAGACTTGTATACAACTTGAAAATGACAAAATAAAATAATACACTACATAAAAAATAAACAATAATGAAAACCCAAAGGAAGAAAATGAGTGATGAAAATTAGCAAATAATCCAGAAAAAGAAAATAGATGGAAGAAAAGGGGATAAGGTGAGTTCCCATAAGATCAACCACAAATATTATGGCGATGATACACGATAGTGTGTATTGGGGTGGATAATTATCCTTGTCTTGCATAACTGACTCAAAAATAGTATACTCATTTTTATCCCACTACCAATATTTTTTCTTATATTTCTTGGATTCCACATTATTTCACACGCCAAGATAGTGTACACTCAACACAATTTTCACTTGATGCGGAGAAACACAGAAGCGAATGGTTCAAGTGACCCCTTCCTATAAGGTAGTTTGACTTGCTTCCCATGATGACAAACACATGGGCCCCCCCCCTTGTACAGCATGCTTACGCGTTCTCCAGGACTCAACTTTCACTCTAAAAATCCACACTTAACCAACCGCTTACATCACACCGCACCCTGCCCCAACCCGAGTGGCACCATTCTCTGTTACCATCCAGCCCCTTCTTTCCGCCACCCTCGCCCTACAGCCCCCCTTCATCTCACCCCGCCGTCTCCCCCCCTCGCCACCTGAACCGACTATACTTGCCCCTCAGAAGAACCCAGAACCAACGAAAGTCGTGCCGAACCGACGGACCTACCAATCCACTTACCCAACATATGTCAGAACGGTGGGGACACCGAGACAGCACATACCCCCTCCCTCCGCTTCCCACATTATCAATCCCCCCCCCCGGGCCTCTCCACACGGCTTACCTCCTCGCCGTGATGCGCCCTACATAGAGCTTTACACTCCTTTGCCCAGCCACAGCCCCCGCACCACCCCCATCCATATCCCACTCACACCTCCCACCCCCTCCTCCCTTCCAACACTGCTCCGCAACCCCCCCCCCCACCACCGTCCTCGTCGAACGCACACGAAATCACTCCATGACGCACAATACAAACCAACCAGTTGTACTCCCCCAGTACGGGCGGAAATACTCCTCGCCCACCCGCGCACAACGTAGATCACAGGACCAAAAACCATCAAACAATCACCACCCGCCCAGACCCGAACCTCATCGGTCCAGCACCCATTCCCCCCCCACCCCACTTTCGACTGCCAATTCCAACGAGCCTATTCTCCCTGGCCCCCCCGCGGTCCGCCCACCCCCAACACTACTCCCCCGAAGCTATCCTATCTGTTAGCCCCCACCTACCATTGTATATCCCCAAAATTCAAGGAACCCGTGACGCGACCATCCTCCTTTATTCCCCACCAACCGGAGCACCTCCCAACCCCTCCGCTTTACGCCCCAATCTCCACCTTCACCAAGGATCACCCGTAACACCCCCCCTCAAACGTCACACGTCTGCAACAGATCAATTTCTCCCCCCCCACTATCCTCACTCCCAAGAGAAGAAACACCCCGAATTCACCCTACACCTAAAGCTGTACCCCCATATCCTGACATGCCCCCCCACCCCACGACCGCGCCACTACTCCACTACGAATAATCCCTAATCACAACATCCCGCTTTCCCGCTAGTACGGAGATTTCTGCAAAACTTATTTCGGGGCGCTTCGCGTTCTGGACCCGGAGCCACCCCGAGGGAAAACAGCAACCGAGAGATATCAAAGGAGCGACCATGAATCGTAAAAGAGCATTTGGACATCTGAAAAGGGTACAACCCTTCACGCCTATAGCGGAAAGGAATGAGCCCCCCCCTCCACCAGAGCGGGGCCGGAAACCACATGGGCCCACGAGACGGACCAAACACCCACCCCCCCCCCACCCCCCCGGACCCAAAATAAAGAGAGTGGCGCCTCCATCAGCGTCAACCAACCTACCCGACCCACAGTAAACCGGGCGGGCCTAGGTGATAACCTCAAACACCATCCGAGGGAACCAGCCACTTCCTCGAATCCAACGGCGCATACCACAGGCTCCCCAAGAAGGTTGCCCAGGCCGAACTCGAAGAACGAGACTGAGCCCGCACTGGACACACCAGAGTGAGCTCACCCTCTCCAGGGACGACATACTATTCATTCTAAAAATTAAAAAACCCTTACCCATTCTCGTGCAGTGCAAGGGCAGACTACGTTCTCCACCCCTTGCCAACCCGACACACCGGACGATCGCATTCCCAATGACCAACGAGTCGTGGTTCGTTGAGAAGGCGTGAACAACCGGGCGAGTCCAGACGAAAGATAGACGCGGGATCCAGGAGCTGCAGTGGCAGCACCGCTAAAAGATGGGCCGAGTATCTTACAAGGGAATTGCGGAAAACGGATTAACGGGCCTCCGAGATGGTGCCCAATAGGGAAAGCAAGTCGACAAGAGCACAGAGGTGTGTGACAAGAGGGCGAAAGTAAGTGAAGAGGAGGCGTAAACTAGGATCATAGCCTCACATTTTTCCATCCGCCTTCTCACTCACTTGTTTAACCACCGCTCCCCCCAACCCATCATATCCGCCTGCCTATCTACCTCTCTCTTGCCGACCCCCTTCCCCTCACGCCATTTCAGCTTAATCACCCTTTCCTTCTACTCATCCCCCTTCCCCCTCCCCTCCCACACCCCTTCTATTGAATCTCCGATCCCTTCCCCATTCCTCTGTAGGACAGCCCCACCAAATAGAGAACTAATCCACACACTAAAAGGAGACTCTCGCCAAAGCAAATCGATGACGGAACCCGCCCGAAACGACTGCAATGGACATCCTTAAACGCAACACAAATGCGGACACACGGTCAATATAACGTCCCTCATGCCGATATGACGATATTTGCAAATCGCGCTGCAGCTCAGAACCTTATTCTATGGCCGCCCCCTTATCGGCTTTCGCGCGCCGCGTAAGAGAAATTCAAGAAGCGAACACCTGTTCCTCCCCTCCCTAATGGATCCAACACTCCACTGTTATAAATATAGAACGCACGAACATAGACTTAAGTACAATTCCACCCCGCGACCCTCCCACCGCGCTAGTACACCAATCGCCATTAGCGACGCAAAATGAAATACTTATTCTTCTTCCGTACTCATTGGACGACCGGATATGAACCACCCAGACTTCGGACAAAATGCGTCACAAGGCGCCTCGACGACTTCCCCGGACCCGGCAAAAAGGAGCCAAAGCGGAACTAAGACGAAACGGACGATCCACAAGCCAAATGATCCAAACAGGGCTGAGCCAAAGAGGAGCACGATCCCAAGGAACTTTCTTTTCCCACCGCACTTCTTTAACACCCGCCAACTCAATTATATTTAGACTAACGTCTCGTTAATATTTGAAACCCTTTTGCTTTTATGCCGCTCTGTCAACACGGCAACGGCTCTTATTCTATGAAACTCTCGAGGTCACTCTAAACTGCAACGACAAATTACGGTGAGATAAAAGAAGTCCGTAGATCGTAACAGACAAAACGGGTCCATGAGTCCCCGAAAAAAAGAAATTGACCGTGAGGCGCAGAGAAAGGGGAAACGAACACCCGGCCCAGGTAGACCCTATCTATCGTGGACATTCGAAACTCAATACTAAATGAAAAACGACAAAAGACGAGGCACTCACAGGCCCATCGAGGATTTTTACCATCACGTCCATATCCATTATCCAAGCTACATATTTTTGATAGGCTAAGGCAAAAGACGTGGTGAAACTCCTAACACTCGTGGACCACCTAAACAACTTAATCGCCCGGAACCTGTGAATTTACCTGACTTAGGCCGGCAGAGTAGGAGGCAACCATGCAACGCAAGTAGCGAGATCTAGTCTGTCTGGGCCAAGCACCGAGACGTATTGTAAGAGACTGTAGTAGTCGCACGGAACACCCGCGCCAACTGAAGGCGGTAGAGAGAGACGGCAAGGCGAGCATGGATAAAAGAAAAAAAAGGAAGGTTGTACATCAGCGGACCGTGCTAAGAAGAATGTATGGCTTGAATTCGGTCGGCAGTGTCCAGTTACGCGGAAATGCATTCGGAGGAGTGGGGGTAAAGACGGTGGGTAAGAGAGAGGTGGCATCGCGAGCTATATAAGGTTTTTGTGGGGTAGGAACTGAATTTTCTTGTATGGGTTGAGTGCTTACCAGCGGTGCATAGCTGAACCCTAAGACCACTGCCGTCGTTTGGCGGCACAGCCCCTAAGTAATCCTTTCCCCACACACCCCAAACGACCTCCTCATACTGCACAACCAGTCGATTATTTGGTATTCTACGTATTCGCCGCTAGCGTCTAATATCGTTCGAGGAGTGATATAGAACGTTCTAGTTGGTAAATAACCATGAATGTCGAATACCGACCGATTCGCGGCGTCAAGATTGCGGAATTGGTTAGGTGAGTATACGAACGTATCAGGGAGAACGGGAGGGGAAGCCACTTGAGGATGATTCTGGAGGGGCGAGCAAAATAGAGTGTTGGGGTACTGGGCGGGCAGAAGAGGGGAAATCGGGAAGGGGAGAAGGAGTGACGGGGAGTCGAGAGACCAAAACTCTCCTTTCCTTTTTTTAGCCCACGCTAGAGCTCCTTCCTCCCTTTATCGCTCTCCTGTACTTTTTCACCATATCTGCCGCCACATCCGCATGGGGGGGGGCCGACGGCCTCCTAAACCTTGTAAGGAGCATCGCTCCCAGCACCAACGACCAAACTTCAGCAAATACACGGCTACATCTTTCGCCGCCCACGCTCTCTGGGCTCCTCCCCTCTCCAACCAACACACCCTCGCCTCAAGAGTTCATGACCAACCTATCCGCTCGCCCCCCGCTCGATCTCTGCACGATTAATCCAAATTCTCCTGTCATCTGTCATGCATCCTACCATCATATCTCACCCCAAATCACATTAGGTCACTTCCCGCGCCCAGCCTGGCTACTCTCAAAACACCGCTCTACCCACTTTCCTACCCATTCCAACTCATTTATCTAGCTTCTCGAAACTGCAACAGATAAAGCGTGAGCCGATAAGTAGGTGGTACAGACTGCGTGCGCCCAGGGAAACCCCGATGCTATGATCTCCACTACGAAAAAGCGGCATGCCCGCCGTCTATTTCGATTCTCTCCCTCTCGGCAATAGGACCGATGACGCACATCTCCAGACTGAACCATCGGGAGACGTTTTACCCCACCAGCTAGGACACAGAACTAACGTGACAAATAGCAACACCCGAATCTATGAAATCACCTCTGAGCCTGACGCCACCGCCAGGGCTCTAAGACCGCCCCAAGCTGAGGGAAATTACAAACGAAATACATCTTAGTCCGCAGAATGGAGGTCCTCCGGAACCCACGGCCAAGCCGCGCGCAGACCCCCGTGGATGGACAGAAAAGTGAAAATACACAATTGAATGCATGAAAGGTATGGAAGTTACGAATGTGGCAGGGGCAAGGAGAATAGGTGGTTCCAACATCTGCGCACTCTTTTTTCCCCCCCCCTCTCCTTTTACCCCCCCCCCCTCTCCCCTCCTCCCCCCGGCCTGTTCTCCTGCTCGCCCCCCCCCCCCCCCACAAAGGGTCACAGAGCCTGTTCTATTATATATGTTGTGTTTCTTGTGGGTTTTATATGTAATTTTTAAAAGGTTTGTTGTTAGTGTAGATATCAAACACAAAGTAGCCAGGTTTCTTTGAACATAATTAATCACGGGAAAGAACTATCGAAATCTCAAAGCTATGAAAAAAACTGATACGCAGTAAAAGCAAGTTCTGCCAAGCACCTCTAATTTTTACCAGTAATGTCAAAACTATAAGGACCCGGGACTATGTCTGCCTTTTCAGGAACATTCATAGACTTATAGCGGGTAAGTTTAAAATAGAAAATATAGTCTATGAAATTCAAGAGAGATAAAGGGAATTTACCTAAGGCCATGAATACTACCTTATTGTTACGTTAATAGGATCTTATTTGATTTTGGAATACCCAACAGTGAAAAGGATTAGAGCGGAAATAATATTTTTTTTTTGAAAATTTTGAGATTGAGAACCATAAGGGCAAAGATTGAGAGAACGGACCTGGAATCGCAACATATGAGAAGATAAGAGCAATCTTTTGAGTCGATCTCAAGCCTTTACCATTGGAATAGAGAGTTCTTCATTTGTGGAACATTTATATTGAGTCGGTCTTAACTATGTGACGACGTAATTAACATTTTTCTTTGTGCAAACTATACAAGTGTAAAAGTAGCAGATTTGAGCAAAAATTGAGAGAGGATCCTAAAAGAGAGCTAAAAGTTTTCTTGAATGTTTTACTAAGGAGAATTGAAGGAGTTCTCTCTTTTGTTTTGCAGAAGAAGCAAAAAATGGGCGAATGGCTTAACGAATTCGAAAGATCTTGTTGAGAAGACAAGAGAATTACAAAAATGAACTTGAAGGTTCCAAGAAATTATAATTGGAAGGCCCACAAAATGGAGATTTGAGTGGTATATATCGGTGAAAGAGAAAGTACATAAATGGTTTCTTCAAATACTATATTGTCACTATCCAAAACGAATCCTGAGTGACACCCACACTTAACCTGTTAAGTGAGAGAAACCAACACCATTACTAACTTACGGACTATACCCAAACCGATAACGCGGAAAACTCCAAATCTTACAAATATGATTTTCAAAACTACAAGTCAGATGTTTTTTGATTCTCCTGATGATACTGTGATGTCTAAAAACCTATTTTTACTGATTAAGTCCGAGGAAATATTATGGTGAGGATGAAATTCTTGATAAGGTCTAAGGTCTGCGATGGTTTAATGATTACGAGTGGCGCTGTGGTGGTTGGTTACAGGTTCACCCCTTGTTGTACCAATATGGTTCATGATTTTTTCATGGTTATGTTAGAAAATATTTCTTGGGGTTGTTGTCAAGGTCTAGCCTGGACAGACACCGGTCAGGTGACAAGAGTACACCTGAGAAGTAGTTTTGTTGTTAGTTGAGCTTATATAAAAAAACAATTGTCACTTGGTAGCGAGATGACCCACTTGAGGCCTCACGGTGAAGAGGTGCAGATTCCTATTGGTGGGGTTGATTACTTTTTGATATCTAACTTGGGGGTATAATATTTTGAAGAATGTGAGAAAAATTTCTTCTACCATTATCTTCTTTGATCTTTCGAGGACGAACGAAAGGGTAAATGGTATCTCTGGTACGAACCTTATGGTCGTTTGAGTACATGCATGTTTTTGGCATAAATAACTTTTTGATAGGTTCTAAATGGTATTAGGATTGTTCGATAATAATAATTCTGAAATAGTGAATAGTTTACTAATTTATTTTGTTGGTGGTTAAAAAAAATATTAAAATAAATCATGGGTCACTTTTAATACTTTTTTTTAGAAGTGATTATATAAGGAATTAGGGGTAATAAATAAATGGAGAGAAAGAAGGCAAAATGGAGGAGGAAACAATATTTGGGCATACATCCGGGAATGAAACAACACCGAGGCCACTTTTTATGCTCTCATAACTTATATTAGTAGGGTGAGACTGAGGACCTACTCAGTGCACACGTTGGGTTGGATATAGTATAGTGAAGAATTCATTTTTGTGATTTATTAACATATACCAGTAGTTTTTGTGGTTGGTTGAAAAGAGATGGGTGGATGGAGGTGGAAAATGTTCTTTTGGTAAAGTATTATATACCTTTTGGCTATTTGGTTAACCACCAACTTCTGCCTGCCAATCATGTGGTCATGATAACCAAATGATTGAGGAACTCATGTTAGTGTTGCTATTAACAATTGTGCATTGAATAAAGTGTACGAATGGTGAGCTTTCGTTGCACTGGTTTCGTAATCAGTGGCTTCTTTTTGTAAGATATAGTTCTGTTATTGTATGTATGATTATTGTTTTGATAATTTGAGATGGGTAATTAAATGTTAGGTTTATCCAACTGTTTAAAAATTTTTAAAGTTATGTTAGCGAGAGAAATTAAGACTTGCCTTAGGTTTGAACTTCAGGAAATTAATTATAGTATTAGATGAATTTTTTGGTCTAGGCTAGACATATAATAATATGAGTGTTTATAAACTCCTTAACTTACAAATATTGTATACTTGATAGATTGGAAACGTTTAGAGACATTAGGAAAGGAAATCAATGTGGCTTAGCTTGCTTGACTTTGGTTCTTCGGTGAAGGAGGTTATGGTTTATGCATTGATAGTAAACCTTAGAAATAATGATTGATAGGTATTGAAGGATATTGTTGAAGGTTCCCTATATGTCACTTGACTGTTTGATTGTGGGATTGTGTGATTTCAGTGCCCCCTGTGGTTTGTGCTTGGTCTGAAATTTGCCCAGACGTGAAAATTTATAACCTTGAACCTCTATCAAAAAGATACGTGACTAAAGAAGGCCTGAGGAGATATCTATCAATGAATTGAAATGGTCGATACACTCACAATGATATAAATTACTGGGACCTTATTGGATCGGAGTCATGTTTTTGACCTTACTGTAGTATTCACGCTCGATGGCCCCCTCGCTCCAGGGTCACCCCCCCCCCCGTTCCGACACAAGAATTCTGGATCTGAGTGTCACGTCGAACACCCCTATTATTTATTAAATTGGAGTGTCCATTCCGACACGGTATAATTGGATCGGAGTGCTCATGTTCCGACACGATAGATTAAAGGCAAAAACATTTGAATTAAAAGGAATTACTCAACTCAAAGATCTCACTTTCCCCAAATGTTTAATTGAGCGGCATGAGTCCTCCGGAAATTTGATATTGTGACTATTCGTACTTACTTTAATGGTGTTCGCACTTGTTCTGTTGTTGTTGCTTTCACCGTTAAGTGTTATCGTGAGTTACTACATATTCATTGATATTAGTTTTTATTTTGGGTTGACCGACGTCTAGATTCTTACCAGCAGTACCTTTTGCCCCGTACTGTCAGCCCCTGCGCGTGTTTTCTTTGTTTTTTTTATCCTGAAATGCAGTGAGTGTACCAATGAATTCAAATTCTCTCAGCTCCTAGCAGTACCTCCCGCATATCACGTTCTAGGGTGAGCATTCATTCAAGCCGTGTTAGATTGTCTCTCAGTCAATCGACATGATGTCCTTATACTACCCCCGACAATACCCATCTATTTCTTCCCATTTTGGTATCATTAGATCCTTGTTTTAGGACTTATCTAAAGGAGATAGATGTACTTGATGTAATGACTTCAGGTCTTCAGAAAATGATATATAGTAAGATTTTGTGTTTCTGTTTGTATTTTGTAAGTTAGAAATTGGATGGTTCACCCACTTTTGAGGAGAGGTAAGTGGCAGGTGCACTCACGACTTATCTCATTGGTAGTGACAAAAAAATTTGGGTATCAGAGCGTTAGCTTCAGTGATCTCATACACAAGGAATTAAGTCTAGTAGAGTCTTGCAGAACGGTATGGGGACCCGCCTTTTACTTTTCTTCGACGAGACTGTAAGACTTTAAGAAACTTTATTCCTTCGTTACTTTCGGTGCTTACTACTTGAGGTTCCATTGGTATCTAGGTGATAACAATTGTTTTACTGACACTTCTTCAATTTATTTCGCACTATGTATTAGTATTAGACTAGAGAATTGAAACCCCAAACACCAGCAAGAGAGTATGTTATGTGGTCTTAAAATAGATTATGTTTTCACACAACCTAATTTACTATGGCATGTGAATTCCGGCACTTAGTATGATCTTTTATTAAGTTCTTAAGTTTTAAACCATCTAATTCTGTTGGACCATTGCGCGGTAGCATTTTCCCGGCGACCTACTTATGGAGAGTAGATTCTCCCCCGCGATCTTCATGGATATGACCCCCCCCCCCGGTCCTCCCAGCAGTGCTCCCGGGTGAAGTATTGCTGACTTTGCCCCACACCATCCCCAGGTGCATTTTTCAACATTCCAACCCAAAGTTTTAAGGAAACGACCTACGCGTTATGTAATTTTTATTCATGTAGTGTTTTTGGTTTATAAAATATAGTTAGAAAGCTTCATAAGATGATAGGATGTTTAGGATCTTCGTGAATAATGAGATTTTGTGGGTCAATGAGGGCAACAACTTCTACACCGACCCTCCGCCCCCCTTATAGATTAAGTGTGTGTGTGTGTGCTTGTGTGTGTGTATTAGTACTCTGTATATTCTATTTGAGTTAGTCCATATTTGGAGATATATATAGCTAAAAGGTCATGATTATAGTATTCAGATCACGCTGTGATGAGTGAGAGCGGATACAATATGATGAATCGATGTTTGCTTGGTTACAGTCGAAAACTCGATTTTGTTAGTGTGTGTGGTGGTCAAGATTTTGTCATCGATCCCCTGCTCACACAAGAATTGAAGTCTATGAATAGTTTTTTATCAATTTATGTTAATGTAGAAATGTTTTTGCCACAGATGTCGGTAAACGATCTACCCTAGGGGTTAGTATGGTATTTGATTTTGTTTCTAGTGCGCTGAGGTCTTTAGGTATTGGGTGTGTTTGTGTGGGTGTGTTACTAGATGTTTGTCTAGTTAGATTGGGTTTATGTCAGGGGATGTTGAGGTTCTGCATAGTTGAAGATTGTATTGTCAGAGTTTCTCCCTTAAGCCTTTGAAAAAGGTATTTTTTTGATTGAACTACAAGGATGACAAACTTATAGGGAAAGAAAAAAGTTTAATTGAGTATACTTGGGTGAACAAATTGAAGATTTTAGTAAGAACAATACTTATAAAATTGAGTTAGTCCTTTAAAGTTGATTGGAACTAGTATACCTGAGTTTTAAGGTGTCAGGTCAAGGAAATGGTCAATTCTGTGATGATAAAAGTCTAATAAGCCCAATGATGGTAAAAAAGTGACAAGTGATATCTTGATCTATATATGGATTTATGTTTATTGTAATAGTATGTCGAAAAACTTCAAGCGCTTAGCTCAATCAGTTTAGTCCGGCCAAAAGTCTTGTGAAGTTTTTAAAAGCGGCACCGCCACTGGGCATGAAAGTCACAGCCTCCCATTGGAGGAGAGGAGGGGTAATAGGGTGTGAGAGAGCAGACCAACCAAAACAGTGAGCGAGTGTGGACCAAAGAATAGAACGGTTGTCGCGACCGAACAAGGGAGGAATTAACACCTGTGTCTTAGCAAGAATAGACAAACGAGCAGACCGAGACCGGTATGAAATCATCTCAGACTTGACAATTTGAAGTATTTTTCCAAGTATATTAGAAAAAGAAATTGAATTGTAATCCTATTGGTCGTGATTTTGACTTTGTAAGGAAAACCAATAATGTATAAATAGATGAGAGAGATGTATTAAGAGAAAAATGAACTACTCTTAGTAGTATTCTCCTTGAAAGACATTAGGACATAGGAGCAGGTTCTGAGGAGCTTTCAACAAGAGAGAAGAGAGAAGAGAGAAGAAAAAGATATTTTGCTGCCCACCTTTTTCTTTGACCAACAACTTCAGATTGTTGTTCTCAATTAAACGAAGTTGGACAGGCTAAAATTTGAACTCGTCTTTCTGAAACTTTTGGTGGTTGATGATTTGAACGGTGGAGATTGAAATTTGGATATCCACAAGATCATTGATTCTTGTTTCGAACAACGCTGTGTTTGGGTGGTGCTTGCAGTAAAATGTAGAGAAATTGGTATTTAAGTGTGCTTATGAGGGGGCTTCATATAAATATTTGTAAATAATAGGAATTAGTAAATAAGAAAAAGAAGGGATATAAGATATGTATATTTTAAGGTGAGAATGGGTTCGGACATGCTGGTTTCATTATATTTTAATTATGGTAATGGTTTTAGTGTCCCGGTTTCAAATGGTGATAAATACGGTTTTTTAGCGAAGGAAATGATAAAAGAGGCGAAGTTCAACGATAATTCACGACCCAAAACGAGCGTAGAAGCGAGTGGCACCCACACTTATCTTACTAGGTGAGCGAACCAACAAATCTAAACCCCAATATTACCAACATTTCAACCATAGAAACAAAAAAAATGCGGAAGACTCAAAAACTCATTAATATAACCAATAAACAAGCTTCTAAAGCTTTATCAAAATATCATACCCAAAATCTGGAAGTCATTCCACATCAAGAACATCTATCCTCAAATTTCTAAATCTAAGAGTATCTAGGAACTAAAATAAGTAAAAGGAAAAGTACCCATGGCGAACTTCAAAGACATCAAGACGTGAAGAGGAGAATCCAGCCCAAGAGCTACATTAATAGATCACCCTTGAAATTGACGCTGCTGAAGACTTGGCTAGAGTTGAGACGAGTAGAAGTCGATTGGCAACGCCACTCCACAAAATAACAAAGAAGAAAATTACAGTAGGGGTCAGTACAAGGAAAACACGACTGAGTAGGTATCATCGCCAAACTAAAATAGAAGCAATATATATCAAATAATATGATAAAATCAAAATACAATAATCAATAGTTTGCAACAACAAAGTACAAAAACCATGGGCAACAACATCAAGCGCACTTTGAGGGAGTTGGGACCTAGGTTCTTCGAAATTTAGGTATATTAACATAGATTAAAGATTACTTCTCCTTCTATTTATCGTGTCGAAACGTGGACGCACGATCCCTAAATACTACGTGTCGGAACGTGACACCTGGACCCCTAATACGACCATGTCGGAACGTGACACCGATCCACTACATACTCGTGTCGGAACGTGACACCCGATCCCCTAATGATACGTGTCGCGAACGTGACACCCGATCCAACTAATCTCATTTAATTTTATTTCATCAAGTATTCGTTATGCCAAGGCCATATCTAACCAGAGAGGATCAAGATTAAAGTTCAACAGTATAAACATTCTAATCCTTCACGCTACACCAATTACAACATACAAAACCCACAAGCAAGCATCTAGAAGACTTTACACTACCACCCATAACATATCAAATCGCTATGAAGAGTTTAATACGAAATACATAAACCATAAACATACTCCACCTGAAGAATTGCGATCAACAAGTTACTTTCAAGGCCTTTGTTTCCCTCTTCGGCTTCTCCCTTTTCTAGCTGTATCTCCCTCTCTTCCTATTTTTTTTATTTTCTCTCCCAGTCTTTTTCTTTTACCCTAATTATAATATAATCAATAGAAAGATGACAAAAAGTAACCCACTATCATTTCAAGTTACCTCTTTTAACCCCCAGTAAATGACTTGTAAACTTACCTCACTAATTTTCATTAAGTTTGTCAGATAGTCACAAAAACACCCTTAAAAAATTTTAGCAGAATTCCGACCAGGCGAGGTTAGCGACCTGTGCGGCCCGTCGTGTCTGCGGTCCGTCCTGCAGGTCCTTCACCAAGTTCAGAGTTGAATTTAACTTTCTAAAGGGTTGTGTGAAGGCGTCGTATCTCGACGGTTGTGCGCAGCTCCGTTCGCGGGAGTCAGGAGAGTCGCTCCCAGTACAAGATTTCAGAGTTTGACGTTTCTGGGAACGAAGATCCTCGACGTCCGTCGTGACCATGACGTTCCGGCGCCTCTGATCCGTTAGACCAGCCAGTTATTTTCAAAAATACTTTTTACTGCTCGAACCTACTAAACAGGTTGTTACAGATAAGTTAAGATATTTAGTTTATAAAAATCTTCAAGGTTTTAGTTATCTTGATAGATAAGGAGATTGAGTTACATGGTTCGGTTTACAATTAAAGTTTTTCATTGTTAATCTACTTTTGTGGTGGCAAGGTATAATTTGTGAGGTAAAAATAAAATAAAATAATAATATATTATTTATATAAAATATTAAACATATGGAAGCACTTATGCATATTTTGGTTTGGAAAATTTTTTTTATGTTGGGTATTAAAGGAAAGAGGAAGGATTACACTTTAAAGTGTTAGTTTAGAGTGTAAGGTCAAATTATTAGATTATCGGTTTTTAAGAATAACATTTTTTGTTAAGTGAGTTAGCGAATGAACAAAAATTTGGTGTGTATTAAAAGAGTTCAATGGATTTGAAATTGTGTCATGGTAGATTAGAAAGGTGACATTAATCAAACCTCTCATTATAGACCCCTGTTCCAAAGTTGAAGGTTGTCTGAATTTCTCTTATCAGCTTAGGATATGATTGTGAGAAGTGGGGACTGGTTCCCAAAATAAACTTATTTAAGGAGTTTATATTTTACTTTTATTATAAATATTGAGTTTTGGTTTGGGTGGACAATGGTAAGTTATGAAAAATAGTATTTGCGTAGGGGTAGATTACTCAAATTCTGATAGATGACTAAAGAATAATGTACAAGGTAAGATCTAATTCTACTTGGTTATTAAGCTTTTAGAGTTGAGTTAATACTGCTCTATTGATAAGACTATATAGAATGTTAAGATGTTACATAAACATTTAATGGTGAATAGAGGTTATGAGCTTATAGTATACAAAATAATTTGAGAGACCAAGAATTTTCCTAAGTGTTGACCTGAGGTATGTGATGGCTTAGAGTGGTAGCTAAAGCATGGTATGTGGAAGTGGTATGGATTTGACTCTGGGTGTAATTTAATAGTTTATCACGATGAAAAGGTACTACCTGATTTGAAATTAATGTTAATTGCCTTGTTTGAAACTCGTATTTGTCATGAAATACTTAAATAGAAAGAGAGATAGTCATAGTTTGAGCATGTATTTGATGAGAATACTTTGATACTACTGATGATTTGGGAGTAAGGTAGATGATCGATGTGGTTATGATGATTTATTAGTATTAAAAGTATTGACTTTAGTGGAAGTGGGTTTGATAAAACAAGTGTGTGCGCAATTATAATAGGGACTAAATTGGTGATTGTGGGTAGCTAGAAATCAAAGAGATAGATTCAGTTGAATGAAAATGTTTGATATAGACACTATGGAAGGAGTATTTACAGTTATTCCACCTTGGTTATTTTCGATATGATATATTTAGTGTTGTCTTGGTGTAGTTGAACTATTTGAGTGGTTCTACATGTACCCCTTTGCTTATGAAAATTTATAGGATAAGTACCATGAAAATTTACAGTTGTTCGACAGACTTAAGAGTTATCTCACCATCGGTATCATATTTTGGCTATGGGAGATTGAATATGTGGACCATTGAGTCTAATTTTGTCTTAAGGATTGTATATAATAACTACCAATCTCGCATTTTGAAAATATTGTTAGAGATTTTGTATGCTTGAGTGTATTACTCGATGGTGGTTTGATTCTCCTTGATTATTACTTGATGTCTAAAAATCATATTTTTATAGCTTAAGTCCGAGGTAATATTATTTTGTGAGGATGAAATCTTGATAAGGTCTGTGATGGTTAATGATTACGAATGTGTGGTGGTTGGTTCAGGTTCACCCCTGGTTGTACCAATATTGGTTCAATATTTCATCATGGTTATGTTAGAAAATATTTGCTTTGATGGTTGTGTCAAGGTCTAGTGGAAGAATCGGTCAGGTGAAAAGTCCACATGAGAAGTAGTTTCTTTTTAGTTAAGCTTATATACAACAACAATTATCACTAGAATAGCGAGATGGACCCACTTGAGGATTGTATGTGAAGAGGTGTAGATCTCTAATTGGTGGGTTTGATACTTTTGATATCAAACCTTGGGTACTAATATTTTGAATGAATTGTTGAGACAACTTTTCTTTCTTACCATCACCTTCCTTTGATCGTTCAAGGACGAACGAATGGTAAATTGGTATCTATTGTTACGATCCTTATGGTCTTTTGGTACATAATGCGTTTCTGGATAAAAATACTTTTGTTGGATTAGTTCTAATGTGTATTCTTTATTATTCCTAACTATAATTATGAATTAGTGGGATAGTTTTACAATTTAACAATTTATTTACTGGGTGGTTTTTTTTTAAAGAAAATAATATTAAAATAACCTGGGTCACTTTTTACTACTGATTATGAATTGGTTGCGTTCTCGATTACGGGATCATCCCTCAATTAGCGGACCAAAGAACAATTGAGGGCAAAAACAATATTTACGGCTATACTTGAAAGACAACATCAAGTAATTTTTTACTTCTCTCATATATTAAATATTCTAAGGGTGAGACTACTATTTGGCACCTGTTGGGTTTAATATCGACAGTGAAATAAATGCAAATTTACTTATTATTATTAGTATTAACACTCTAGTTTTATTGATTGGTTGAAAGAGATTGCGATTGAAAATATTCTTTTGCAAAGTATTACCATTATTACATTTGGGCTATATGTTTTATCCAACATTTTCTGCCGAGCAATCATTGGTAATGATTATCAATGATTGAGGCACTCATGTTAGTACTTGATTTAACATTGTGATATAAAGTGTATGCATGGTGTGAGTTGTTCGTTGCAATGTTTCGTAACCATTGGCTGTCATTTTTAAAATAATATTCTCGTTTTGTATTGTATTATGATTCATGTTGATATATTGAATGGGTAATTAAAATCTGTTACTGGTTTATCCACTTGGTTTAAACTTTTTTTAAAGTTATGTTAGCCATCGAAATTAAGACTTGCGTAGTTTTGAAACTTCCGGAAATTAATTAATAGTATTAGATGAATTTTTTTGGGTTCTAGGCGAGACATATAATAATATGAGGTTTATAATAAACCCTTTAACTACAAATATTGATATACTTGATAATTGGAACGTTGTAGAGACATGCCACTACCCAAATGGGCTGATTGTCATCGTCTTATCCACGCAATAACAAAGTCAGCCTAAAACTCAATCATTACAATCAAGTGCGGAAATAAATAAAGTAACTTAATAAAAACCGCCAAAACCTGGAGTCACTGTACAAGCCTCTAAAAGTATTACAATTGAATTCAAAAGAAACTCAGTCCTCAATGAACTTGTTTCTAGAATAAACGCAGATCATAATTAAGGGAGAAGAAAGTCTGCGGCGACTGAAACACTACCTTACAATCCTTCCACAAGACGCCTCGGAAAGAAGAGAATGCAAGTAAAACAAAAAATCCCGGCTCATAACCTACTACAAAACTATGTATAGCAAGGGGTAGTACCAAACCACACGTACTCAGCAATTAAACGTCCCAAACACAAGCTAATGGGAATAATACGGTTACTCCACCCCCCCGACCGACACCTCCACAACTACAACTTCATTAAATCAACCCAACCTAACAGCTTCACAGTTTACACATAGTACGTACTCAACAATCCACACTTTACCAAAGTACATCCACAACAATACTTCACCGAATTTACATATCCGCAAGAACAAGCTTCAATATTGATCAATCCCAAGTTTCCACAGAAGAAAATCAGAAAATCAGCAAAACACGATATCAAGTTCACTAATGATATATGTCAATGCATGGAATGCAATGTCAAGTATAATGATTCATGTCTGCCTAGTGATACACACCCGCGGTCTCTCAGTCCGTGACCCTGGGGGACATATCTGTCCTGCATCGTGTCGCGCGACGACAGACCCTCGAGAATATAACCATCAGCGCGCGATACGTCCCCGAAATATAGTATCCCTCCCGAGGCGCGCGTAGCTGTCCCTCCGAAATGATAACATCCTCTTAAGTTCTCATTCTTTCCTCAATGCACATAACACTTTTCACATCAATTTCTCAAATATTCATGACATTTCACAGCATCCCACAAATAAGAGGATTATCACCATTTTCATACATTGCCAATTCCACAACAATAATGATTCCAAAATCCTTTCAACCATCTCCATTATCACACATCATACACACACACAGCCAATTATTCACATTGCTTTTATTACCCTTTGTTTTCATCATCATTAAAATTAATCAAGGTGGAACAACAACTCTCATCCAAATCTCGTTACTCACAAACATATCCACAAGGAAATACACGCATTTCTATACACTTAACAAGAGTTTAGAACTCCACTTGCCTCAAATAATAGACATCACTTCGGGACCTGAGCCTTTCCCATTTGTTGAGTCTTCAACTCAAAGCAATCTATTCACATACATAGTCCACAATAAGATTTTCCAAACTAACATAAACCCAACGTACTATGTATTAAACTTCACTCACCATTCATCACTGAACATTTATAATCAAGGTTTGAAAATCTTGAGGCCAACAAACATTTTCCAATATCAATTTTCAAATTTCAAGTTTAGGGTAAGTCATAAATTTAATTCAAATAATCATAACCTAATAATTGTATATAGTGTAATACATTTAATGTTTAAATCATACATCACACTATATCAAAAACTTGAATAATAATAATGATAACCTTAAGAAATTCAAAAGCAAAGTCAAATTTAGGTGATACTACCTAAACCAGCGAGATCATAATTACCATAATCGTTCTTAATGAATATAACTACTAATTGATAACTTACCCTCAAATTCTTACGCTCTTCTAATTATACGTCCCTATTACCCATTATCTGTTAATATTCACTAGTTACTTAATAATTAACTAAAAATTTAATCCATCAAGATTATGGTTATACCATCTCTAAGAATATTACACGAAGTGACTCTTTCACATTTTCAAATGCCATGATAATTATAATAAGCAACAATAACACGCACTTTCACTCCATATGCAAAAATTTTGTATAATAATGTGCACCTAGATTATTAATAATATTATGGTTGTAGGACATATTTGAAAGAACAAGAGGCACCCAATACCTTAACCTCTAATTCTCATTTAACTCCCTATGATACCCCTAAAGTATTGTCCCATTAATTGCATGCACTTTTGTTTAAATTTTAACTCATTTTTTTTCAAATCTCTGTCTTATTTTCTCTTTTTCAGCCACCATTTAACAATAGTAGATTTAAAAGCTTACTAATTATTAGAAAAGAAAGAGTCATGCAAAAGCGAAAAGAAATTAAAACTATAACCTGAAAATTATTCCCGTCGGCGGCTCCATGCACCGACATATGAGTGTAGTTTATGCAACTCTCCGCTTCTTTCTTTTACTTTTCCCTTTTCTTGAAATTAGAAACTAGAACTCTCTCTAACCCTAATAATTTATTTCCTATCAGGGTAATTGGTATATGGTAAAAAAAATTATAAACTTACCCATAATTATTAATTACAACCATATAGTTTTATTTAATAATTATCATCATTAATTTTTCTTATGAAATAAATAAGTCAAAATTCAAACATGACCTTTCGGGTCTTATACATTATCCCCCACTAAAACCATGTTCGTCCTCGACATAAAGAAGAATAACAAGGAGAATAACCACCATGACCAAACATGAGGTTATATTTTTAAATTCGTGGCTCATCTTTCCAAGCAGTTCCATCCTTCTTAAAACCATTTCATCAAGATCAACTAACTAAGAAACACTTTCGAAGAACACATTGGAAGATCTATATAGATCAGAGAGTGATTATCAAGTACCCACAACCCTTAAACTCAATCTAAATTTGAAATCTATTAAACATAACCTACCATCACGACAGTCTTTTCTTGCATACCAAGATCACATTGCTGAATCGATACCAGGCGACAAGCTAAATCGAAATAACTTTAACCAACCACACACTCTCGAATGCACAACCATCACATATCTTTCACAGATTTCCTTTCCTCCAAACAAAACTTTCCACGAACTTAAGTAATAAATAGTGATCTTTAGACATCGATACTCCCCGCAAAGAGGACAAAACTATCTATCCCAAATGAGAAATAGAATATTAAGTACATATCCAAAATATGGAATACGCTCCCAATGCAGAACTCTAACACACTTTTATGAAATTGTAACTCTTAATATCTAGCTTCTTCTATTAAGGTTTCACATAAGTCAAGATTGTGTGTGTAAGAATCACTACTATACTTCAACATGCCCAAACACCACCAGATCTTTATAATGAACAGCCCACCAAGGATTCCATTCCTTACCATGAGGCACCTCACAGATCGTAACACCAGCCACCACTAGGAATTCATCATTGATATGATACGTACGTAAAATATAAAAACCATGTCTAGAACGAGAAGGTTTGTCACATAAGAATATAAAGAAAGCTCGAATAACACAAGATATTCCTTTCCATGAGTGTCTACTTAATTAAATTTCATTCATCGACTCATCTCCTTTGTTTTATTTTTAATCCACCCACAACCAACAGATAATTTGATCTCCATCACTATATTACATACTACTCGATTCCTAACTTCCACATACTTCCACGTATCCCCACTAAGCTAACACTCTAAATACCAGCAAACATCATACGGACACTATCAATTTTTTTCTTGTAAATAAGCCCGTGTCACCACCTCCTAAAGTTTCAACACATGACTCGTAATCTCCTTCTTCCATTTAACCATTACATAACAAATAGTAGTCATACCCAAGACTGATAGCACTAATTTCAAGTCTAAAGTACTTTTCTATCGAGGAACAATAATTGAATTACACTAAATGTCAACATCACACAAACTTTCACATACTATTTTGCAATTACCATTCATACCATCATGTACCTCGCTCATGCCAAAACTCAAAGAAAATACTTGGTCACTCTAATAATTCTGTGTAGTATAAGCTCAAAATCCGTATTCACCATCAAATACCTATGTAACACATCATAACAGTGCTATGTGTATATAAAACAGTATTTCAATCTCCTCAAAATTCTCGATAACCCCGTTAAATTGGTAAGGTCCATAATGTCCCATATTCATAAAAAGTCATATACCCTAATAATTTACCCCCATACAACACATTAGCTACAGACTCATAATTATTCACCCATCAAAAACCCAATATTCACTAAAAGAAATTGTTTGATAAATTCCTAGGAGTCTATACTAAACTAAACCAATTCACATCCCCTTGTCATAATATAATTTTTATGAAAATCATTCAATCCTTTAACTTCAAAGCAAAGAGTCTATATCACAGGTCCTATTTCCTTTCTCAACATCTCTAAATTCTTTTCATGACGCAAATTTTAATATACCTTAAATTCTTCATATACCAGGATTTTTTTTTTCACTGACTTGCTTATCATCTTATCAGTTGACTCATAGCCATATAATTTTTACCTTATTCCTTAAATAAAACAATAATGTTTTTTTTACGTGTTGCCCATTTAAGGTTAATAATCAAAAGTAATCAATTTCTACTCAAATATAGTTAAGTCTTCCCCAAATAATTCACGACTCAATATGAACCGGTCAATTGTCTTACCTTATCACTCCAATTTTGACTAAACCCACTACCACAACCTTCACCAGGGGAAAACAAATTTTTGAATTTAGATTGTGTAACCCATTCCCTTTATTCTATCAACATTAGCTCATCTCTTGAAGATTTTTATGAACTCACGTATCTTTAGCTTATCATTGACCCATTGACGCGTCTCCATCGACCTTATCATATCTTTCAACTAATTTTAAAAATTTTACGTATTATCAAACTCAAATCACACATGGAAAAGAAAATTTTCATGAAACTTCGAGTTTGCACTATGTAAACTCCTTTCTCAAATTATCCAATAGCTATAACATTGTGAACCTGTTACGACTATAGTCTAAGTAAGCAAAAAAAAAAAATCACGTATCTCTGAACCCAAATCTCAATCTTTTTTAAGATACATATTTAGCCCTTGCAATAAGAGAATATACTTGCTCTCACCTCAATCCGATGATTGAACTACATCCCGCTAATTCATGTGATTATGGCTCAAGCTCCTTTTAATTCTATTTGAGTGACATCCTAAATCCTCATAAAAATTACCATACAACTATGCTACTCACAAAATAGCAGTAAATCATAACTCTGATGCTCTAAAGTCACCATTATCCTACCAAAGCCTTTTGACCAACAAAACTATCATATGTTTCAATCCTGAATCACGATATCACAAACTTGATCATCACTATGCCATGATACCAATCCAAATCCACGGTACCACTCAATTTATAATGCCTTTCTTACTACAATTTGCTCATATTAACATTCACAAAAGGAATACTTTTTGAGACTCTTCTTTACTTATAAGCTTATCATCCATATGTCCACCTCCATGGAGCTTACGATGGAAACCACCATTTAAAAATCTTGAGATACACTTCCAACTTAAACCTCAAGACGTAACTAAAGATCCACCGGCTAACAGCTCCATTATAAATAATGCTTAACATATCCATCCGACTAACCAAGCAGTTTGGTTTCTCAATATGAATTCAACACCCACATCTTATCATATGATGCATGTAATCCAATATATAACTCCTTAAGTAGTTAGTATTGCACTTAACATAAACGTAATTCATTTTCATATACCCTGGTAACCAGACATGTTAAGACCCTTAAATCCACCACTAGAACACATCATACCTAGCGCGAAGATCATACCAACAGGTCACCATTTCTACCCATCAAAGAGTTTTAAGTATTATCATAGGTTCCAATCTACTAACCAGCTATATGAAATTCTTTTCATAGTTTGGTTCCAATATCAAAAGTAGCACACCCTAACTCCAACCAAGTAAGCATCGAAACTACTATATCGAATGCTAACCTTAATTAGTGCATCATTGTTAAGAATTGCCATTCATGTTATGATCACTTTACTGATTATAGTTGTTCCAAAGTTACAAACTCACAATTATCAGTCATCCCTTTAATCATCCCACTTCCATTGTTAACCACTCTTAATAGGTATATAACACACAAGTACTAACATTTTAACAAGATTAACTAAACTTAACATACCCTTAATTTTTTTTTAATTTTTTTTTTTTTTTATAATATTCAAAATATAACCACAATGTTGTTCTTTTCATAAGTAGAGTCACGTCGCACTTTAATACCATATCTAACATCAAACCAATACACGACATGCCAAGGATTCACAAGAACTACGCACGAGTCAGCACCTAAATGAGGCGAATGGAGTGAGCGATAAAGAACAAAATGTGAACAAGTACGCACAAATATGAGACCAGAATGCAGATTTTCCAAGAGTCACTACAAAACCACACAAAAAGCCTCGCGAATTTGGTTACAAGACGCTCCTACCGATCATCGAGACTCTATTAGATCGACTTGTACCAACGTGAGACCTATGAACCTGGGGCTCTGAAACCATTTTGTCACGACCCAAAATGGGCTGTGATGGCACTCTTCTTTACCCACAAGACAAGTCAGCCTAAAACTCAATCATTACAATCAAGTGCGGAAATAAATATAAGTAACTAATAAAACAAACCACCCAAACCTGGTCAGTCACTGTACAAGCCTCTAAAGTATTACAATTGCTTCAAAGAAAAACTCAAGTCTCAAATTAACTTGTTTCTAGAATAGAACACGATCATAATTAAGGAGACAAGTCTGCTGCGACGGGAACAGCTCCTGACAATCCTCCCAAAAGCCCTCGGAAAAGAAGAGACGGCAAGTAAAAAAATCCAGGCTCATAACCTCCAAAAATTTGTAGAAGCAATGGGTGGTACCAAACCACACGGTACTCAGCAATAAACGTCTAAACAACAACTAAGGGATACATACGTGTACTTTCCGAACCACCCCCCCCCTACCACCCCCGACCGAACCTCCACACTACAACGTGCATTACAATCAACCCAACCTAACAGCTCACAGTTTACATATTACGTACTAACAACAACCCACTTTAACAAGTACAATATCCTCAAAACAATACTCAACTATTACATATCCAGCAATAACAAGCTATATGTCAATCACAAGTTCCACAGAGACACCAGAAAATCACAAAACACGATATCAGTTCACTAATGATAAGTATGTGCAATGCAATTGAATGCAATGTCACGTAAATGATGCATGTCTGACCTATTGATACCCCCCCCTGTCTCTCAGTCCTGGAACCTCCATGGGGGACATATCTGTCCATGCACTGTCGCGGCGCACGACATGCGTGACACACGACCCTCGATAATTTAACCACATCATCGCGGCGCCGATACGTCCCTCGAACTAATTATCCATCCGCGCGCGGTCGAATACGTCCCTCGAATGATACATCCTCTTTAATTTCTCATTCTTTCTCAATTCACATAACACTTGCACAATCATGTCTCAAAATAATTCCAAAATTAACAATGTTCACTGTAGATAAAAACAATAAGAGGATATCACCATTTTCATAACTTGCACATTCACACAATCATGATTTCCAAAAGCCTTTCAAAACCATTCTCCATTATCAACAATCACACACAACCAATTTATCACATTGCCTTTTATTATACCCTTTGTTTTCATCTTAAAATTAATCAAGGTGGACATAGCCAACCTCATCATTCCAAATTCTCGTTTACTCACAAACATATACCCGACAAGGCAATACACGATTTCCATACCTTAGGAAACAAGAGTTTAAAGACATCCACTTGCCTCAAATAGTATAACAATCACTTCGGACTTGGCCTTTTCCCATTTGTTAGCTTCCACCTCAAAGCATCTATTCACATACTATTCACATAAGATGGTTCCAAATAACTAACCCCGTTACTATGTAGTTAACTTCACTCACATTCACTAACATTTATCATTCAATTTTTTGAAAATCTTGATCCAACAAATCATTTCAATTACATTATTTTCTAAATTCAAGTTTAGGGTGTAAGTCATAATTTACAACAATATAATCCAAATATTGTATAAGTGTAATACTTTAATTTTTAATCATACATCACAAATTACTCAAAACTTGAAATAATAATATGATAAACCTTAAGAAAATTCCAAAAGCAAAGTCAAATTAGGTGATACTACCTACCCATCGAGAATACATAATTACCAGAAATCTCTAGATGAATAATAACTACTATGATCCTTAACCCCACAAATTCTTACCTCTTCTAATTATTAATATGTCACTATTAACCTATTATCACATGTGTATATATCACTAGTTATTATAATTAACTAAATTAATCTACAAGAGGATATGGTTATAACATCTCTAAGAATATTACCGATTAACTTCTTTCACAATTTTCAATGCCATTATATTTATCATAACACAATAACACGACGTTCACTCTATGCAAAATTTTGGATAATAATGTATCACTAGGATATTAATAAATATGATGGTTGTAGGACAATATTTGAAAGACAAGGAGGAACATACCTTACCGTCTAATTTCTCATTTAAACTAACGTAAAACTCCCTAATGATTACCCCTAATTATTGTCCAATTATTGCATGCACTTTTAGTTTAAATTTTAACTCATTTTTTTCAAATCTCTGTCTTTATTTCTCTTTTCCAGCCAACATTTAACAATAGTAATAATTTAACTACTAATTAATTAGAAAAGAAAGAGTCAATTGCAGCGAAAAGAAAGTTAAAACTATAACCTGAAAAATTATTCCCGTCGGCGGCTCCATGCACCCGCACATATGAGTTTAGGTTTATGCAAACTCTCCGCTTCTTTCTTTTACTTTTCTTTTCTAAGTTATACTAAGACTCTACCCTAATAATTTATTTTCCTATCAGGTCCTTGGTATATGGTAAAAAAATTATAACTTATCCATAATTTTAATTACAGATCTAGTTATTAATAATTAATCATCATTAATTTATTCTTAATTTAATAATATTCAAAATTTGTCCAAAAATGACCTTCGGTCATTACAAGACATTGAGGGAAAGGAAAATCATTGTGGCGATTAGCTTGCTTGATTTTGGTTCTTCGGTGAAGGTAGTTATGAAATTTTGCTAATTTCATAGTAAACGCTTAGTAATGTGGATAGTATGTAATGATATTGTGAAGTTCTTCTATGTACTTGACTGTTTTGATGTGGGATTGTGTGATCGCAGTGTGTTGGTTTGTGATTGGTATGAATCTTGGAGACGTGAAATTTCGGTAACCTTGAACCTCTTATGAAATGATACCTTGAATAAAGAAGGCTTGATGATATATTATCAATGAATTGAAAGTGGTGATAATAAATGATAAATTAATGGTATTATTGGATCGGAGTATCACGTTCCTACATAATATTCTTGGATAGGAGTGTCACAACCAAACACGGTATAATTGGATCGGAGTGTCACGTTTCCACACGGTATAATTGAATTGGATTGTGACGTTCCGACACAATAGTACAAAAGAAAAAACATATTGAATTAACAGAATTACTCAACCTTAAAGAACTCAATTTTCCGAAATGGTTTAGTTGGGCATGAGTCCTCATGGATTTATCTTAATATTGTTTACTTAGTACGTACTAGTTTACGTGTTGCACTTGTCCATGTTGTTTGTTTCTATCACCTGTAAGTTGCTATAGTGAGTCATATACATTATTCCTTGTATATTAGTTTTTATTTTTGGGTGGCCGATGATACCTACTCCGTAGTCTCATGGATGCTACTTGTGTTTTTCTTTGTTTCCTTCCGTTATGAATGCAGCGGATGTACCAATGACTTCAAATGCGCTCAGCTCTAAAACAAAAGCCAGTCTCCCCAATCAGGTTCCAGGGTGAGCTCTTCATTCAAGCTCGTTGTGGTTCTCTCGAGCATGACATGTATTGTCCCTATACTGTCAAACAGACATACTTTTTATCTTCTATTTTGGTGTATTAATTTTTTTAGACTAGTACCGTAGATTAGATGTCCTTGATGTGATTACTTTCAGGTTTTGGGAATGTTTTAGTAAGATTTTAGTTTTCCGCTTGTCTTTGTTAATTTGTAGTTAGGTTAAAATTGGTGGTTCACCCCTTAAGAGGTTAAGTGTGGGTGTTACTCACGACTCATTTATGGGTCGTGACATATTGGAGTATTTTATTATGTAAATGACCATATATACCCTTGATTGTCCACCCCATCATGCTTCTATATATAGAAATAAAAAAATAATACTAAATTTATGCTGCCCGTGCTATGCACTGATCCAACAAATTGCTTATTAAAAAAGTTTGATAAATTTCAATTATTACAAGATACTTGAAAGTAACTTTTGTATTACAAAGTTTTAAGAAATGCAAATTTATATTTACAAAGATACTACAAAAGTGCCTCACATATGGAAGAATGTCAGTAGCCCTTTCCTGTTTGTTTCAAGTTTAACTAAAATAACGAACTAATCGTTTTACAACATTTGATTGATAAGAAAAAGCAAGATTGCTGACAGGATATAACTCTAGCTTTATTTCAACTGTTTCGTCTCATTCAAACTGCACAATATGAATACGCATAAACGCATTAATGATCGCCTAGTTAAGCTACCATTGAAACTTTGTTACAAATAGTCCATAAATAATATCATCAAAAAAGATATACTATTCAAATTGATGGATTTGAAATATATTTTATCTTTTAAGCAACCACCATACATGCATGTTCACAAAATTTCAGTACCATAATATTTGCAACATTTTTCGTATCCTTCATGGGTAAATCTTAGATCAGGTGTATTGTGCATTCAATTTGATTTCAGTATTATCCTTAAAATCTGAAAGGATATAAGTACTTGCTCCTTAGGTTCATAAGATCGATAGTAGTGACAACATCCAAGTATATTAGTGTAATCCAAGGTTTATGTCTAAAAATAAAAGAAAATAACAATAAGAAATTCTTTTGATAAACATCTTACATCTAAGCTTCTAATGTAGAAACATTATAACCAAAAAAAATGAATTGGAGAGCAGACGAAGATAAATAATTCAGATAGTGACAAGATGATTATAATCAAAGTAAAAATATAATATGAGTAGATTATGGAAATGTCGCCTTGGTATTGTTATTGTTAAAGAATTTAAGAGCAGGATAATCGTTAGTAGAAGAATAATTAACCAATAATCGTTAGCAGGATAATGGTTATTGTTTAAGATTTCCTGAAAGCATGTAAGATTATTGGTTAAAACTTTACCTCATACCTCAAAAAATTTGTAGAAGAAGTATACAAGAATCTATACAAGTATCTAATACCAGAAAATCTATACAAAGTGCATCAAAAAGCTTGAATAACTAAATACATGGGCAAGGAGGTAATGAATTTGACCATAAGGAAGGAGCTGTGAAAATGTCTCAAGGAAAAAATAAGTAAAAAAAAGAAGATAAACCTCAAATACAATAAGCACGAAAGTTTAGACACTGCAAACTATAGATTAGCTTGACCAATCACAATATGGCACTTTAGATTAAATCTATTATGTTGAAACCATAAGAATAGATATTAAGCTTACTTTTACTCAATGCATTCTTATATTCTAATATCTCTATGTTCTTGACAATTGATAGTTTCCTTTATAGAAAAGAAAAATATCCACTTAATTGATGTCGTACAGCTGATCTCCGAAGAAACCCTCATAATTTATGCAACAACATGTAGTAGTGTAACACAAAGCAAGATTGCTGGATCTATTAAAATTAGGACTCTAGATCAACCAAGTTCCCTTCCTAGTTTTGTAATATCAAAATGCAAGATATGTATTTCAGTAAGTTTATGTCACATCCGGCAGTGGCGGATCTAGGATTTTAAGGTTGTGGGTGGCGTCTGAAGTGGAAAAATAAAAAAATGTGTTAACAATGCCTAATTTGAACTTGGTACAACAAATTTAAAGAGTCTCAAGTACCATCCTAGAACCATTGGGCCATATTATATGATTTATTCATGGGGATGCTCTATGTAATTTCATTTTAACAAATACCTATCGATTTCTAATAGATATATTATTTCGTAACGAAGTTAATGGGTGCCGAGCACGGCGGACACCATGGTGGGTCGCCCCTGGACATCGCGGGGAGCACCCCCCCTAGACTGTAAACAGGGCGTCTGACCTCTTGAAGGTATTACAAGCCATAGTTATCATTAATCGGCATCGGACAAAGTAAATTTAGCGAAAAATTTAAAACTTTCATTAGCGCATCATATGTAGAAACATCATTCGTATAGCGTATAAAATATAAGTATAATACATATTTAGGACCCTAAGTATCTTGCCATCTTAGGACTAACACATTAGACACACAGAAAACACATAGAGGACACGACCTTTTTAAAACATAAGACATAACTATACAATCTTTAAGCATTTACATTTAGACATGAGTAGGGAAATCCTTTCGGAACTTAAGGACCCCTTTACTTGAGCTGAAATCACATATCAAGCTCCTCAATCATATACATCCTTTAAGGCATCCAACAACCTTTACACGTGTGAAAAAATAGAGAAAATGAGATTAGTAAAAGAATACACCTAAGTATGCAACCATGCATTTAAAAGGGACTTTCCTTGAAATCATAATTCTGCCTTTGTGAGTAATCTTTATAAAACCTTGAATCAATAGCATTATGGTCTCATATACTTCATTCTAAAAACATATTCACGGCCAACATTTATAGGATCAATATAGGATTTAATGACATTTTTGAGTCACATTACAGTGGCCTCTTGTTCCCTTAAAAGTGAGCCTATTCCCCCTTTTATTCATTAATTCCAGTCACACTCTAGTGATATTGGTCCAAGGCATCACCCTTAAGGGCCACAAGAAAACATACATATCATCTACACAGACAAACACATACAAACCATAGGAGTATAATACAACTTACACATATTTAGCACCAATACCATAGTACAATTACAGTAAGATACATCTAACTTGCACACACTTTATTCTTTCATATACATTTTTTTAGAAATTGTTCATGCCAAATCTAGTCTACCGGCAGTGCACATGTGAAGACCATACCCCAACACATGCTTGTAGCACCCTTCATGGAGGACCACAAACCTATTACATTCAATCCATACATCAACAAGTAAGTCGAAAGGAAAAACTTCCTTCATGCAATACAAAACTTTATCTATAGTCATTGAGATCATACATAGTGCAGTATAAGGATAAGATACATCCCTATATTCATACAATGAACACATTCATAAAACAAGTCGACCCATACTACAAAAGTCATGTATATGGACATAAACATAATCATACCTATAGGTCACCTTACTAGGACTTCATAAGGAGCTAATTGTGCACTGTATAGAGGGCTTCATTACTTCCACCTTATCATAAGTAACTACCTAAGTCCTCTAGTTAGGAATACCATTCATTTACTTCCATTATCCATTTACTTTAGGGAAGCTCTAGCCTTTACCCAAACACGAAGACCGTTGGGTGCTAACATGAATTTGGTGTTGTAGAGTCTTACACCAAGGAAGGGGTGTTCCTACTAGCCAAGGTAGAAACAGTAACATACATCCTAGCATCCTAGTGAGATCACATTGCTAGATTCTATATGGCAAGCATAGTTATGGAATATTAAAAGATAGGTCGTTTCCCTCGATTGCCATTGGGCAATGGGGCTCATCTCATTGAGAAGAAAAAATGGGTAATATATCTCCTCAAAAGGGAAGGCAACAACTAATGTGGGTCCAGAGGTGGATTCCTCTAAAGAAAGTCAACACTCTTATAGGGGACACAAAAATGTTGAATCTCCTCCAAGGAAGTCAACACCTCTCAATGTCAAGTTACTCGGTGCTAAGCTAGGTTCCCTTTTATGAAAAGCCTGATTACATTTTAAAAACATATGCTTTGAATATTTGATTCTATATGGCTATAGCATACTCAAGCCCATATCAGTTTAATTTTTTGGGCACCCCTCTCAGGCCCCTACCCCTCTCTGACTAAACCATCTACATGTGCGTGAGTATATACATAGACCAGATGTGAAAAAAACCTCAACAGAACACATTAAAAACCACACATGACCATACATTCATATGCATGACATAGAAACAAAACTAGGAAACTATCCTATCAAGGTACACATGTGCAATGCATAGACAAGGTCCCTTACCCTTGCCCATATTAGTTGCACCTATCAAGGTCATCCTACTAAGGAATACATAACGACTGCAATATATATACTTTACAGAGATGAGTAGTAGGACACTGTGAATATGAGAACAAACCTTCATTTAGACACTATGAACAGTCCCTTTTTCTCTTGAATATGTAAGCATGATAATGTGTGAGTGTGGGTACATTGGTCAATATGATCACCATAATACTATCAACACTTAATTGAGGCAGCCACTTGAGGACCACCAGACACGTTCAAGTATAGACCACACAACACCACTTAGCATAGGAGACAGACCATTCTTAATATATACTTTAAGACTCTTACCATGGCTGATCAATATTTACATGGAGGACATAGGTAAGGGATTAGTGAACCCATTTTAATAACATAAATGTCAGCACTAGATTTTACCCTAGCATGAGAATATACATGCTTATACAATAGCCATACAACTAGCTTCACAACCAGAATAGGAAAGTAGGCATAATCTTCTAATAGTTCATATAAGCACAGTTCATATATTCATCAATTTTCCTTCAAGGCCATTTTCAACACATATATAATGACAATTATGTAAACACCGCCACCATAAGTGGATCATACCATACAATGCCATACAAGACTTCCTCAACATTAATATAAAGAAATAGAGAAGTAGAAGAGTAGAGGAATCCTTACCAATACTTTAGACTTTGGTCACCATTGACCATTACTACTCTTTTATTAATAAATCAAGTATAGGGCAGTAGCTTAAGGTACCATAATAATACATGAAGTTAAGCATAAGCTACTACAAGGTCACGTTAAAACTAGTACAATACATTGACATACTAGAAGCTAAAAGGACATAGGCCATAAACCAATTTCACTTGCATGGATTATAAGTCATATTTTGTCAATACCACCAATCTAGGGCAGTAGCTTCAAGAAATCATAGCTTAGACGAGATCCTACTATATTTGCCAATAAATCTAGATCATTGTAACATGCTTCATATTAGGAATTCATGGAGGATAGATTTACATATGTTAATCCTATTCAAACTATCATGAATTAATCCAAATTAGATCCATTAAATATAATTAATAATCATGTTACATAGACAATAACTAACCATCATTTTAACGTAATTGAATCTCACAATAAGCATGCTAGAATCATCAATCTATAGGCTAAAGCATGTAGGTTAATCTTACCAAGTTTCCTTTGATTCGATCACTAAGGGTTCATACCCACAATTTATTCATAATATCCACTTAATACATTAGCTACAATGATCTTTACCCAATCGAAATCTCATAACAATCACCATGAATCCGAACTTACAGTGAACACATAGAACATAGGCTAGTTTTGTTCAAATCTTCATACATGGATTCACATGGATAATTCATCAATGATTCACCATAAATGTACATACAAGACAGTAGACATAAGCATATTAACATAATTGAATCACAAATCGATATTCATAAGATCAAGATCATAAAGTCATACATAGGCTAAAATCGAGATTGTGAAAGAGCATGGGTTCATCATGCAGTAGGATTGAAAATCACGTCCAAATCAGTATATAATCATCAAAACGTTCATATTATGCTTTTGAAATAAATTTAAGAAAGAACCCATGGCTAGAAGGAAGAAGAACTTGATCATATTTTTCTCTTTAAAAACTTGAAGATTAACTCTCTAGATGGAAGGATAAATAGATATGAAGGATCACCATACATTTATATACATTAAAATATCTAAAAATTGATGATTCATCCCTGGAAATCCAAGCTCCAATCTGTTCTTGAGCTTCACCAACAATAGAGGTTCTAGAGAGAATATGTTTTTGGAGGGAAAAGTCTCATTTGGTGAATTGTATAGGATGTGGGGTTGATAACGTTTCTAACACCTTATATACACCCAAAAGTAGCTAAATAATCCTATTAGAATCAGGTTAGGATGTGGGGTGAATTTCCCATTCACCCCTTTAATGAAACAAACGCAGGCACCAGTTTACAGCCACCATCAATGGAGCAATCGACTGGTTGTCCTTTGGCTTCTGGCGACTGGTCCTTAGCCAAATTTTGGGTTGAGACCTGTCCAATCTAAGTACCAATCGACGAGAACTCACCAAAGGTCCGTTGGTTTAAAAACTGGCTGTTGTTTGGTCCGTGATTGACACTGCCAAGACAGTGTCTCGACCATCCTTGGGTCCTTCTTGTGGGGCCTTTTGCGGGGCCCTTTATAAGTCGTACCCGAACGTTTCCAACGTAAATACAGCCCTTAACAAGGTTTAGACCTTACACATAAGTTTCACCCAAAAAAAAACACCTGCAACTCGTCCAAACAGGCTAGGCCTCATCAAGACACGCGTTGAGCGTCTTAAGGGCTAATTTTTGAACGCCTTGGACGTTCTTGGTCGTTTGACCTCCAAACTTCTCAAAACTCCATATACCATCTTTAGACATCATTATAACTCATTTTAAGACTTCTTAATCTCATGAAACACAATATATAAACACGCATGGACACATGAGACACACAGGTGACTAGTTGTCGAACGTTTTGATCGTCCCTTGACGTTTGACTTCCAAATCACTTCAAACTTTACACACTGACTCTAAACCATATTATAAGTAATTTTATGACCTTATAACCTTAAGACAAACATTTTAGTCTCTAGACACCCTATATCATTTTGGGATCTTACAGTTTAGCTATAGTATAAGAAATGAAGATGAATAATAATCATAGAGTTCATTCAATAGAGATAAAGCTGCTTCAAGTTACCATTGATATCTAGCGTTAACCTTAAGTTGCATGAAAATTCTCTCTAAAAAACAAACACAACTACAAAATCTAAGTAAAAGAACAAAATATTTAAAAAATTGAAAAAAAATGATGATATGTATTTAAATGTTAACCTTGTTCTTTGCTAGGGTTCAACATTGTTTACTCTATTCTTAGAACCATCATACATGGTTTTTGTCCTAGGCAAATACAAATTATCATTTGACATACAAAAAGTGCTAAGCAAAATTTGTGACTCAAGAGTTAACAGAAAATGCATCATACCTTTTTTATGATTCATACCTAGGAACCTCCTTACTGTTTGTACTTCAAGTTCAAATTGTGTATCGCTATACTCTAACGGTCCAATGTTTATAATCCAAGTGCATAGTTTCCAAAGGAGAAACATGTTCTAAGCACGGACCCAACATATTGAATGCAACATCTCAAGGAAGAGTAAGACATTCCAACTCTAATCTTAAAACAAAAATGTGAGTCATATATATAAAATATCTTATCCATTGACCAACCAATATATTTAACTATCTTACTAACCATCAAAAATACATTCTGTGGCACATTTTAGCATATAATCTCATAAAAGTCATTACTCTAAGAAAACAATATTTCTAAAACTGTAAATGTTTCCATTTATGAACCTTTTTTTGATGTTTAAACTCAACAGCTCAAGCTTCCACAACTTCAAATATTAGGTAGAAATAGTGTTTCTTTATACATTCAGAAAACAATGAGGCATAGAAGTTGTACCATACATACCAAATAGGAATTACTTACTGTATAAAGAAAAATTGTTAGAAAAATATAAGAGCATCATAGTTGGTTTTAACATCCGAGGGTATTCAGTAATAGTAAATATTAGTCAATAACAAACTTCCAAGCAGCGATCGTCTCCATCCTAATTATAAAATGCAGGGCCATAAATTAAGGGTATACATTTAAAAAAATCAAGTTCTGTAACATTAACTCCTTTAGTTTATATTACTACCTGCCTGTACATGACCAATATATGCTTAGCTTTAAAATCTGGCTACATGGTGGTTCAGAAAAAAGTAAAATACTCTCATTTAGCTTGTTTTTGACTTATATAAAAAATTGTGTTCAACTGAACTCATAAAGAGCTTGGAGAAGGATTTCTTCTAATTTACTTTGAATGCACGTCGAGAGGCTTCTATATACTATTTTGCAGCAGTAGATGGCTGATTGCAGTTTCTTCGAAAGAATGCTCACTGATCATTTTTGTAGGCAGAAAGCATCTGAAAAATGTTATGCCTTTTAAAGATGTTATTGCTCGTGAGATAGTTGGTCATTCCCATATTATCGCCTCAAGAATGGTGCTCCCTATTGAAATGATGCCTGAAAAAAAGAGCAATATATATATAGATGATATTTTCATATATTAGGTGACATGCTATCAGTTTCTTTCAATAATGACGCTTCAGAACATCGAAATGTACCGAGATTTTCTGGCGATTTTGTGTCTGCTTGTCTGATCCAGTATCAAAAAAATGAATCAGAAAACATAATTTTTACACTTAAAAAATAATAAGACCAACTACAGTATGATTAAAAAAAATGTGGCATGAATTATGATAAGAAAATAAAAGATAGAGATTAAAAAGTTATGATAAAAATTGTACCATAATCTTAATGCATGTTGTATGACTGTTCAAACAGATAAAACTAATCCCTTGCATTCTTAGAAAAACACTATCAAATAGTTATTAGAGAAAAGACATATAGACCAACATCAAGTTATTTCGTATTTGCATAAAGACACCTTAACTTTTGAAGTGTCCTATTACCTACCCACAACTAATTATTCCTTTGTAATTATCCCATTTGGACCTCATTTTCTCGTCTATGTAGTGGCGCCGTGTTGCTCACTCCCTATGAAATCTATTCACCCCGACCTGACCCGCCCTATTCTTTAAAGAATAATCATCTTCTCCATTTTTTTTCTTCTCTGTTTGGGCTTGCACTTCAAAAATTTTTCGTTAATTTTTCTTCATTCAACTTTTTTTTTATTCATCTCTATGGAGTTGGTGACAAAACAAAATTTGTAATGTGGGATTGCTATTAGTTTTGCCACCCTTTGGTAGCAAAACTCAAACCTAAATAACTCACACCTTTTTATGCTCAATTCAGAACAAAACTCATGCGTACACTTTCTTGTGGCCCATTGTGCAAGAAAAGTTCAATTCAGTCCATTGACCAACAGTTCCTACATTAACCATTTTCCTTGTTCATCATGTTCCATTTGCCACTTGGGCAGACAATCTCTTTCTCGCCAGTCATGGCCATTGTGATGCTTAGACAGGATTATCCCTAGCTTCGAGTTTTTACTTTGAATTAATTGAACATAAAATCACACTCTTCATTCTCCAGATTACCCGCCAATGAGGTGTCTTATTTTCGTAGAGAGATGCTGAAGAGGTCAACAAGAGTATCAACGTTGATTTGCTATGGAAAAAAATTATGAATCGAAAAAAATTAGGGCGAATACTGATTATTTTGGTTTAAATTTGGGTAAGATGACATAAATTGATCAAATAATTAACAAATAATAAAGAAAAATAATGACACATGGCCACCTTTTAAAACTGGCCACACATGGGGGGGGGGGTGGGGGTAAAAATAATGCATGACTGCCGCATTGCGTGGTAACCACTCAGACTAGGAAATGGGGTCAAAATGTTCCATTTACAATAAACATTAAATATTTCTGTGGGGGATGGACACTTTAAAAGTAATGTGTCTTAATGCAACTACAGAACAACGGGGTGGGTGGGGTGGGGTGATTTGGTCTTTCTAGTCTTTTCTTTAGTTATTACGTGCATCCATCTAAAACCTCAAATTTATATAGCTAAATAAGCTGTAAATCTTAGAACGTAAATTTAGCAACTTATTATATATATATATATATATTATATATATTATATATATATATATTATATATCTATATATATCTCTTAGAAAGATTTGAAATCCACCATTGTAAAGCTTTGTGTCCTGACTTAGTGATAACATTTACTAGTAGTTGAAGCTAGCGATTCAAGTCTCCATTGAGGAGATTTTTCTTATCTATGCTTTGTTTGCTTAAATTTGAGGTATTCTTAGAACAACTCCTTCCAATGATCTATGGAATCGGTGTGAATAACTTTGAATGAACAGACGAGACACGGTGAAGAACTATCGCGAAGCCGAACTGGCATTTAGATAACCCTTCAATAATAACCTATATTATATGCTGTTGGTCGTTTCCAATCTTTGGCAAACCCTTAACAAATTAAGAATTTCTAAACCGTTGTTATGATCAAGATTTCAAGAGCTTACAACTTTTAGCAATGTTTGCAGAGTCCATTCTTGCGCCTTCTCATCCTTATTCCTTAAAGGACAATACATTTTTGCAACTTTGGGAGCTTATACACTATCGAGCTTATTAGCCTACTTTCCACATATCCGCCAAGAATCACATAACTTTTTATTTCATAACTCATCCTCATTAGTTCTCGTGGGCTCATGTTACAAGAGGTAAAGTATCTCTGTTCTCCCAAAAAGGAAGCATCAATTTCTAACTTGTATACAATTCCGATGATGTCAATTAAAATGGGTGATTTTGGAGATTGTTTTGAAGGCTCATTCAATTTGTGTTTTGGTTCGATGTAACAATGGAGTTACTCCTCGAGTATTTGCCACCAACTGTTAAAGGAGAAAATTTTGTCGGCATATTTTAATGAAATGTTTTTTGTTGTGGATGGAGAGTGAGAAATTAACAGATGAAGATCTTCTAGAGCTTACGGGAAACCGAAGGACCTTCCATGATATATCTAATGATATTTACATTTTGCCCCTTTTGGAATGGAATATATCACCTTTGGCCATTTTTCGTCCTGGCTTTCCATCACGCTTATATAGTCTAAAAATAAACTAGATATAATTGCCCGGCTATGAATGGACCCAAAAAACTTGAATTAGATGTCATTTATTAATGTGTTTATTGAATTGTCACAAACTTTAGGACTAAATTGTATCCTATTAACAAAATGTTAGAAAAAATTTCTATACACAATATACATTTATTTTTATATTTTATATATAAATATGCTGAACGACATGTAAGATTTTTCATTCAATTTTTTTTTTCTTTAACAAAATGAAAAGTGTTACCAATTGTTTGGAAGGCATCCACTTAAACAATATCCACAATTTATAAAATATTATTTATATAAATTGTATAATATTTGTTAAAATAAATCAAGTTCGATAAGTCAATCTTATATATATAATATAATAATGTTGTGTGTGTGTGTGTATGTATGGATTAACTTACGGCTATTAATGAAGTGACTAAATTCCTATTACTTCCTTAATACCTTGCAAATCAAACCAAGTGTATTTGTCATTATATATATATAATATATATATATATATATATGTAATATATAGATTATATAGATTATATATATATCTAATATATTTATATATATATATATATATATATCATTACATGGTCCACCATCCTATGCTACATGATTAACATAATGTTCACTTTTCTATCAATGTTCGTACTTTCGTAGTTATCACGATGACCACATAAATCACATAGGGATAGTTGAATATATTTCGCATACAGCGAGAATATTTCTTTGCTTTGTACTTTCCAAAGAACTGCTTCTTATTCCAAAAAGAGAAAAACAGATTAAACTTTGGAAATTGGAATCGGTAACCGCTAAAAATCCACAGCCATATTTAAAATTACTATAGCGAATGTGGTGTGTGGAGAGAGAGAGAAAAATACTTTGGAGAACACGTGCGTTTGTTTGGAAAGAGAGAAAGCAGGCCACATAATCACGAATAGTAAAAAACTACTTAGGAGTACTATACGCAATAGTCAAGACTTCAGTTATATTCCTTTAGAGAAGGATCGAGGATGGCACAAAGTTCATAAAGGTCAAAACCCGTTTCTACGATCTAAGGAATACATAAAAGTTTAACTTTTTCTCAAAACAATATAGGATCATTTCCTCATTAAGAATAAACAATTACACTCCTTTTTTTTTCTTTTTTTTCTTTGATAAATCAACATGTTGACAAGCACAAACTCTAGGAGAATGCACGAAATAATGTCAAACAATGACCAAACAATTATCATTTGAGTTCCTTTTAGCATCACATGTTGCAACCAACTTGACACAAATAGTTATGAAACAAGCCAGTATCAGAATAAAATTTAAAACAATATTTATCATGACTGAAAATAGAAAATAAATTATTTATCTTCTTAAGCATTCAGTGTTGTTGCCGGATGTTAAAAAATACAAAATGTTGTTTCGGTTGATGTTTAATGATAACTTTTTCAAATTCAAGAAATCATAGAAAAGGGTTAGACCACTAACTCACCAACTAGCCCTTATTCTCAACCTTTTAAGCGTCACCAGGCGATATTCCATGCTAGCTGGTTGGTGCTTAAAAAATATGCCACAATCTCATGAATGAATTTTTGTTTTTAATAAGATCAGAGAAAATATCGACAGGATGAGAAAATACAAAAATAAAAGCATGCAGAATCTTGCACTCAGAATTTTATATTTCTTTCCTCCCTAACGAATCAAGACCGAATTCATTTTGATTTTTACTCTATAAAAGAAGCACTAACTTGGAATAATCATCATAATGTCTAAACCTACCAATGGTAAAAAACTTATCTTGTCACCTAGGGTGCTTCTGTGTTAGATTCAGTTTTGATGTTAACATTAAACATATCGACTATTGGCTTATACTATGCTAAACAATAAATGAACCAATAAGATATTGTCACCGCTTATCGATTATTTGATTATAAATGCGTAATGGTAGCTTGGTTATTTGTTCCACCGAATGGGCTGTATTTCTTTTCTTCGTATAATTCAAATATTTAAAAATCATGATCCTAGAATAACTATATCAACTCTCTTGAATTTGGTCCAAATTGATATCATAGCTACCCCACACCATGCTTCTTGACATAGATTTACTTCATATTAGTATAAATATCAATCTTATCACCTCACTTCTTGTCAATAAGTCATCGAATTTCCATTCAACGACAATCTTTTGGTGTAATTTTATTGGAAAAGAAAAAGGGAACAAAAAGAACCAAACAACACACTATTTTAAGTCAATGTTAAATATACTTGTATCATATAATTGCCTCTCTTTCCTCATGTCAACGCATCAAACTGATAATTTATGTTATCTCAAACCTCATTTATATGTGTCTTTGTAATCTCTCCTCTGTAGATCAAATTTGCATCATTGACATGTTGTAAAAGACAATTTCAAGGCCTTACCTATTAGTGATGAATTGAGTCGCCTAGTGGTTGTTATGACAGAAAATCAGGTGTAAACGCGAAGCTAGCAGTAAACCTCGAATTACCCACGAGTAAGAAGACAACGAGAATATACCAAACAGACACAAAGATTTAAAACGTGGTTCAGTCGATCGACTACGTCCACAAAGGATATGAGTCAAGCTCACTATAAATATGAGAATACAAATACAGAGGGAAACAACCTCAACCAATTCACTCGGAATACATGGGAGGTTTCACACAAGTGATAACGGTATCAAGCTTGTGACCAACAAAATTCTCCCCTTAACCAAAACTATCAAAATCCTTAAGACTACATTGTGAAATTTTATTAGTCAGAAGGAACATGCCTGCTATGTAAGTCCTAAACCTTTTCCTACAATAAAAGGTTCGTCAAGCCCAAAATATTTTCCTACAAGGAAAACCTATTTATGAGATAATAAATTTAGGGCAAATAAAACCCAACAAATCTCCCCCTTGGCCTTAATTTGCTGACACAAAATAATTTGTCCCCCGTCTTTCTGACTTAATCTTCACAACTTACTCCCTCTCCAATAATTCTCCTTTGCAAAATTTTATGTCTCAACACAAAGAATCTATCTGAAAATAATTTTCTTCTTTCCAACAAAATCTTTCATTACCTGTCAAAAAGGTTACTGCTAGAACTACACCGCCCAAGAATGAACACATCTTTCTAACCTGGTTCAATCCATCGATATCGAACCAATTAAATCTGACTCCTTATTGAATTTGGACTGATACCACTTGTTAGGATTCGGAAAATAAGCAGGTGTAAAACACGGAAGCTAGAATGCAACGCTCGAAAGACCACGAGTATAGACAAACGAAAATATCCAAAAGACCAAAGATTTACGTGGTTTCGGTCAATCGACCTATTCCACAAAGGAGATGAGCAATCCACTATAAATATGAGAATACAAAACAGCGGGCAACAACTCAACCAATTCATTCGGAATACATGGGAGTTCAAACAAGTTGATAACGTATCAAGCTTGTGACCCACAATTCCCCTTAACCAAAACTTCAAGTCCTTGAGACTACATTGTGAATGCTGATTAAGTTAGAAGGAAAATGCCTCTATTTGGAGAGTCCTAAAACTTTTTCCTACAAGAAAAGGATTAGTTCAATCCAAAACTTTTCCTACAAGGAAAACCTATTTATGGTAAAAAATTTTAGTGCAAATAAAACCCACAAATCTCCCCCTTGTCTTGATTTTCTAACAAATAAATTTTTGTCCACCTTCTTTCTTAATCCTTCACAACTTACTTCTCCTCTCGCATAATCTCCTTTGCGAATTTATGTCCTCACACCACGAATCTCTCTTAATCTCTGAAACAATTTTCTCCAACAAATCTTCATCACTGTCAAAAAGGGGACTTGCTAACACCAACCCCAAGATGAACACATTTTCTAACCTGGTTCAATCATCGATTAATCGAACCACTGAATCTGACTCCGTTATTGAATTGGCCCTGATACCCACTTGCTAATCGGACAATACAGGTAAACGGGAAGCTAGCAATGCAAACCTTCAAAGACCACGATAATAAGACCATGAGAACTATAGCCAAAGACACAAGAAGATTTAACGTGGTTCGTTCAATCGAACCTACGTCACAAAGGAATGACAATCCACTATAAACTATTAGAGTACAAAAGACAAGGGAAACAACCTCACCAATTCACTGGAATACATGGGGTTCACACAATTGATAACATATCAAAGCTTGTGACCCTAAATTTTCTTTTCCCCTCTAACCAAACTCTCAAGAGCCCTTAAGACCTACATTGTGAGCCTGATTAAGTTAAGGAACAATGCTTGTCGTTGTATGTCCCTAAACCTTTTCCTACAAGAAAAGGATTATCAATCCAAAACCTTTTCCTACAAGGAAACCTATTTTTGTCAAAGAAATTTTGGCAAATAAAACCCAACAAGTGTGTATTTAAGAAGCCAAACAAATAATGTTGTGAAGTATATTTAAAAATAGATAATCACAATCATGCAACAACAACAAATGATGTGATGTCTGCAAACTGGAGAATCCACATAGTTGACAACTGAAAGAAAGTCGATAATCATTTCAGCCATTATAACGAATGACAAATGTCATTTTGTAGATACCTCGTAGTGTACATAACTGTTTTACAGAGCAAAAAAAAAATAAATAATCATTGCAATACGATTCGACATCTTAAATTGATATCAGTTTGTTATATTTACACGAACTTCTTTGTTTGTACATTGACTAATATATAGGCTGACCACAGAGAAACGTTCATGATGAAATAGAATTTCTTTTAATGTGGAGAAAAAGAAAACCAATTTGACGAAAACACCCCCGACTCTTGGGGGCCGTGGCCCCCCCCATCCCCACCGCGCAACCTCGCCCCTTTTGGGAATAATGACCACCCCGGCGGCCCTTTGGTTTTTGTGGATGGGACCGCCGGCCCCTTTTGGCAGACTGAAGGAGGTGGATGATAGAAGGGGATAGGGGGACTAGGAAGGGGGGGGGTGGGAGGGGTAGTGGGGGAACAGGGGGGGGGGAGGAGCGAGGTGTAGGGGGGGATGGTTACGCCGGTGCCGCTACTCCCCCCGCCGGCCCGCTCTAGGCGAGGACACCAGGGGGGGCGCCTGGGCGGCTCATGTAGGGTGATGTACAAAGTCCGGGGCGGGGGGAAGGGCGTTTCGTGTCCGCACAGCACAGTGCGGTGCGAGGGACGTGCGTCGGGGCGCGCGGTCTTGACGGGTGGCTCCTCCCTGCCCGACCTCGCGCGGCTGTTGGGCCGGCGCAGGAGGCCAGGAGGGTGGAGAGGGGGTGTTAGGAGCGCCCCCCTTATAGTGGCCCTTCCGGGAAAGGATCCCACTTCCACTTGAACCAAGAACATGGTGGGGTGATTGGGGCCTGACCAGACACCCCCCCCTCGGCGCGCTGCCGGGCCTTCCCGCCCCCACTGCCCGCGGACCCACCTCCCCCCCTCTAATGCGGTCCGGCACGGGGCGCCCAAAGGCCCCCCCCTATAGTGTTACCGCCCCCTTCTGAGCCGCTCGCCCGGCGGGGTGGTGTTGATGGAGGGGCCGGCCTCTGGGCGGAAAGATAGGCGTACTCGGTTCGGTCTCGGGAGGGGGAGACCGTGGAGGGGGAGTGTTTTATGAGTTGTCGATGTGTGGGCGGAGACGAATGGGTCGGGGTCTCGAGGGAGGGGGTTCAACCGGCCCTGGTGGGGCTGGCAGACAAATCCACTGGCTCATGGGGGGAGGGGTGCGTGACGTGTATGATTACCGCCCGGCGGGGGGCTGGAGCGGGGGTGGGAGGGCGGGGATATGTAACCTCGGGGAAGGTTGACGGGGGTGGCTGGCGGTAATCTAGGGGGCCCGGGGCGCCCCCTCGTTGAGGTGGGGGGGGGCCCAGAGTGAGGGGAAATGGGGAACGCCCTGACCCCCCCCCCCTTGCCAGATACCCCGCCTCCCGGCGCTAGGGAGAGGGGGTGATATGCACCCCCGCCGAGGAGGCCCCGGGTTTGGCACTCCATACCGCACCCCCGGCGGCCGACGGGAAAGGATGGGTCGCCGGCCCCGGGGTGGAACGCCGCCATCTGGGCGCGCCGCGTCAACCCCCCCCGAGGCCCCCTCCCCCGCGTAGCTCGGGGCTGGGCCGGGCGGGAGGGTTGGGGACGGGTGGCGGAGCGGGGGCCCGCCCGTACGGTCCGGCGCGGGCCCGCCGCCCCGGGAGGGGACCCGCGGGCGCCCGGGGGCAGCCCGGTCCCCGGACCGGCAGGCGTCTGCCGCCCTATTTTCTATGGTTAGGAATGCTGAGGGTGAGGGAGCGGGGTGGAGGGTCGGTATCCGGGAGGGGGTGATGGAGAGGTGGGAAGGAGGGGGCCGGGGAGGCGACGAGGAGATGTTGCGGTTGTGGATGGGTGGCATCCACCTAGGGGAGTGCAAGGGGTAAGATACACGGACACGGCGAGGAGGGGGCGGGATGCTCGGGAGGGGGCCTTGAGAGGAAGTGGGAGTTGTAAGAGTAGGGTGGGGGGGGGGGGGAGAGCGCTGGGGGGGGCCTGCGGCTGCAAAGGGGGGGGACTGGGGGTTGGCATGGGGTTTCTTGTCGGGAGCGCTGAGAGGGTGAGTACATGGGAGGGAGCAGGGGCGAATGTCCCGGTGTAGGCGCCGCCCCAAGCTGTTGTTGTGGGGGGGGGGGTTTTCCCTCCTGTCGGCCCCCCGCCACTTAGGGGTCGCGCGCGCTTGTGGAATTAGATAGGGGGGGGCTGAGGGGTACGTAGGGACAGGAGAGTTAGAGCCCCCCCCTCACCCCGGAGCCCGTGGGGTTGAGGACCCCCTGTGCCCCGTGCTAGTCTGTGAAACAGAACCGAACCGGGCTTGTTACGACAATGGCGAGGTTAACTTTTTCCAAAGCTGACTGGGATCGCCGAGAGGTGCACGGGTAAAAGCTGATGGTGTGGGCCAGCCGCGCGGTCTTGGTGGATATTACCGCCACTCACTCGCTGCGCCGCGGCTCCCCTTTTGTGTATTGGGGGGGTGGCCGGGCGCCGGCTAAAATCCAACCTCGTTTAGTTTATCTATGTCCCCCGGTGGTGCCGAGGAGGCCTTGTGGAGGATCGGGGCCTGGGTGTTTTCGTGCTGCGCGAGCGGGGGGGGGAGATGGGGGCGCGTTGGGAGGTAACGGTAGGGGTGGTAACGCTCGCATGTAGTATGCTACGCTAGGATTTGGGGCGCGCGGGCGGTCGCCGGACCGCCTCCGCCGATTAGGTCCCCCGCCTGGCTGGGGCGCCCCCGTCCCCGCTGCCTTGGGGAGTTTGACCGGCGCCCCGAAGCCCGATCCCGGGTTAGGAGCCCCTCTCCGCGTGTGAGGTGCGAAACAGCCGACGTCCTCATGTGCGGCCTGCCGGGCGCCGCCGCACTTTGGGAGAAAGGAATTGGAGTGGAGCTCCCACCAATCCTGTAATGGTTGGTTAGGTTCCGTTGGGCCTTCTATTGAGTCTTTGTGGTTAAGAAGGCAACATAGATATAATAGAAGTCCTTTATCAAATGAAGAGGTTAGAATATTTTCTAATACAAGCAATTCGAGTCTACAAATTTATCATCGAAAAATTATTTCTGAATCAATTATGAAGATCCAAAGTTGAAACTACATCATCTCTAGACTAGTCAATTTTACAACTTAGTTATTAAAACCATAAAGCTTAAGAAATAAGTTTGTTTTTTCTGTTTCGCCATTATAAACCTTAACCGAAATAACTAATAAAAGTTATTCAGTTAAACCAAGCAATCGACTCTACTGACAAGTGGCGTGGAAAAATATGATTTATTGGAATTTGAGCAGGAAGAGGAAAAACAACCCGAGATCAAGAATACTTCCCTGTTACTAAAAAGTTTCTTGTGAAAACATAGCCCACTAGTATGCTTAGCAGTCTCCGAGTGTGATAGTATGACTTACCATGTTATAATCCCACGTCTTTCCAGACCAATTTTGTGTCTAAATTTTAAATTTGACTGGAATAGATACAAAAAGTTGACTTCTTGTTTCATAGTTATCCATCTCAATATCCCGATAGTGTCTCACCAGTTATCAAATTTCAAATACCACTCCACAGAAGTATAAACAAGATTTTTTCAAAATCATTACCTAAGCTGCCAAGGGACACTGCCATGTTCCTCTATCCGACAGGGCAACACGTGGGACCTTCTTGCATAAGATGAGACATTCTGAGGTGTGGCTGATGTCCCACTCTATTTCCACATTTGCATGTGAATAGAACTCCATAATCATTTGGAATGGATAACCGAAATGTGATCAATTTACACATCCCACACCCATAAAAATCAAAATCAATATTCAACACCAAAAAAACCAACAATTTATAATCAAACACATATTAACATACTTTTTTGAGAAATCTGAGCGCCATTGATAAGAGATGATCACGACATAAATGAAAGAAGTGTTTTAAGAACCATTGTCCGCTTTCCAAAACAATATAAGAACACTATGTTACCATAGACAAACCGTCCTGAATTCACGGCTAATCACAGTAAAATTGCACATATCACCAACTTAGCGTATTTTCCGTCGGGATGCTTAGGTCGTGAAGATAACATCTAAAAAGCAGGGGAACATACTCTTATTTTAGAGGTGAACAAAATTATTAAGTCATAATATAGAGCATTCGAATATTCAAGGCAGAGAAACATTGCACCTTTCAATTTGACTTTGGTTTGATGTTGTGCTTAAACATCCATATTTCCCCCACGTAACCACAACAGCAGCAGACAACCTCAGGTCCTCATATATCGTTCATCAAGCAAACTAAGAAATGAGTAACCAATGACAAATTGGATAAATGAAACAAAGACTATTTCTTTAACCTTTGCATATCTGAATAAGTGAATGTCACGACCCAAACGGGCCGCGACTGCACCCCACACCGTATCCTATTATGTGAGCGAACCAACCAATCAATTCCCAAACGTTTCAACCATAAATAACAAAATAAAAGCGAAGAAATTAACCTTTAGTAAAACGATTAAATAGGTAGGCGGCTTACACTCAATCAATACTATTTATTCCCCAAAACCTGGAAGTCCTCACCACAGAACATCTATCCTCAATTACTAATCTAAGGTATCTCGAACTAAAATAAAATAAAAGCTAGTCCAGGCCGGAACTTCAAGGCTCAAGACATAGAAGTGATCCCCGTCCAAGCTAGAGCATTAGCTCACCTTAGATCCGACTTTATGAAAACTGTCTAGAGTTTTGCGGTTGAGTTGCAGACGATGGTACTTTGCTGCACTCCACAAATAACAAAGAAGAAACATACAGAAGGGGTCAGAACAACACAAGTACTGAGTCGGTATCTCGTGTCCAACTCAAAATAGAAAACAGTATATACAGATAATCTCCTAAATCAATTATAATACTCAACAGTGCAACAACAATCTCTAAAATCATCAATAAGCACCCCAAAGTTCACTCATTGAGGACTCAATCCTCAATAGCCATACCATTGGGAACTAGGTTTCATTATATTGAGTATATTAACATCTTTCAAGGTTTATTATCTTTAATTTCTCTCCGTTTCGGTACGTTACACTCTACTCCGCCTCCATATACATCCTGGTTCGGAACTTGACACTCGATCCTTAATATCTATTCCTACGTGTCGGTGCGTGACACCCCTCCATATTCTATCCTGGTTTCGAAACTATTACACCCGATCCATATTCTAAAGGTTCCGTGTCCGGAACGTGACACCCGATTCATATTCTAATCTGGTGTCCGGAACGTGACACTCGATCCTGTAAGCCTACCTAGTGTCGGAACGTGACACCGATCCTCTAACCTCATTCTTTAGGTTCAATCAAGCCTTCATTTATATCCTAAGGCATCATCATTAACACGAGGTTTTCAAGATTAAAATTCAATAGTTTTCATCATGCTTATTTTATCACATTATATAATCCACATTCATACAAGCATTACATTAACTATAGCAGGGTTTAACAATACTTACCCAATACATATCATTCGCTATTAAGAGTTACTACCGAATAGCGTAAAACCATAACCTACCTCCACGAAAGAATCGCGATCCAAACAAGCTATCTGTGCCCAAACTTCCGTTTTTCCGTTCTCTCTGTGATCGAGTCGTTTCTCCGCTCGCTCTGTTTTTTCTATTTTTCTTATTCCCACCCTTTTTCTTTTACCCGACTAATCATGATAATGAATGTAAAAGTGGTAAGAGGTACCCACTAATTAAGTCAAGGTTATCTCCTTTAAAACCCCCCCAGTAATTACTGTGTGCAATAACATTAACCACTGCGTGATTTATATTATAGTCAGTCGATAGTCCAAAACGCCCCTTAGAAACAATTAATGCAGAATCCGACTCCCAGCCTGGGATTACGCAGTCTGTTGACGTCACACAGTGCCTGCGACGTTTCCCTCCCGTGCTGCTGAGTCGTCGGCATAGTTTCAGAGACTAATTTTTACTGAATGCTTGTGACGGTCCGCGTGCCCACGACTGTTCCGTCGCCATTCCGGGTGACTTTCAGAGAGTCCATCTCGAGTCCCCAAAGTTTCTATTCCTTTCCTAAGTGTTGTGGTTGAAACGAGAACTCCCGCGACGGGCCGTCGTGCACAATGACGGTCCGTCGTGGATCCGTCGTTCTCACCGGTCGTTTTTTCCAGAATAAAATCTGCTGCTCAAAAGACTAAACAAGTCGTTACAGTGTAACATGCAAAAGCGTCTGTGGTACGAGGTTGAGCTGTCGACAACAATGTGAAATAAGTATACTACACAAGAAGCTGATATTCTTCTAACAACTAATGCAAAAAAGGAGACATATTATACTCAAATGGACGCAGGATAATTTGTGTGGTGCGTAACCAATGATTTTCTACAATGGTGCATGGGAAATACTTCAAGACAAATGTTTTGCACAAACATTCGGGACCAGACAACTACCTAAACATGCTGTCCAATTGTAAGACATGGTGCGCACACAATAATCATGTCCGAAATGTTAATCCCACAAATGGAGGCCTGGAAGTTGGGTGTGTCATGCGTGCGCTTACCTCTAACCTTTTCAGAACGTAGAAAGACACAGTACTGCTCTCTAGACCATTGTCTCACACAAAATAGCGTATCAACTCAGTTTGAAAAAGAAATTGTAAAATCTTGCAATATCATAGTTATTTAATAACCCCCATTGTCAGAAAGAAACACCCCACCTTTACCTTTCTGGGGCAGGGATTAACATTGTCCTAAAGCACAAAAGAATCACCGCAAGTACAACTGCTCTTGTCACCGTGGTTGCTTGCAAACATTTAGTGCGCATCTTGCAGCCTACCCAACAGATAACGATGAAACTTTTGTTATTGCAATGGAAAAATGTGAAAACGTAAGATCTAAAGTTTACACACACATACGATATATCAAAGTCAAGTGTTGTCAAAGGTCACAAATGCAAGTTATACACCTTCACCAGGATATTCCAAAAATTTTCCTTTCTTCAACCAAAATTAAGATACAGACTTGTCAATTTTTTTGAATTTGGAGAAGGTAAAATAATTTTCCTCGCTCCAACTTAACCAGTGAACAAAGTCTGCAACATATGGTTCCCCTCTCTTAGAAAACACAAAGTTGGTGCATGTGTTGAGACGCGACAAGGAGAAAGTAAAGTAATGCATAAACTGATTTTTTTTGTTGTGTTAAAAGCAAAATCATTTTTTCCATCGGTCATTTATTCTAATATCTAGTCTGAGCACAATAGAAAAAACTTTAAAAATTAGCTCAGTGGTTCGTATATCCAAGTGATGTTGTAGCAATAACATTTTTCTTATGGAATACATCGTATGTGGAGATTGCAAAGAAAAAAATGTTACTGTTAGAAGGAATATACGGTAAAAATAAAACAAAATTAAACCTTTAGTGGTTCAAGCTACCCTCTACACCACGGAACATTGTCACACACTTCCTGCAACTGTCCACTATCCATTTTGCAAGTTAAGTGAAGAATTAATTGATCAAGAATTTAATCCTAAATTCTAGAAGATGGAATTTTAAACATGATGAAAATAGATAAATTTGTATAAATCAAATTAAAATTTAAAAACGCATACCAAAAATAATTCTTAATGTAGCATCCTTTTGTAGTAACGGTGCCAATGATAGTATCCAAACTATGATTCAACTTCTCTGGTGTTGAAATGTCATTAAGTATCGCATATTTCATCTATTATCAACGAAAACAAAAATAGCTCCAATGTGACAATGATACACCACATCGAACATGAAGCTCATCAGAAACACACACAAACACACACTCGCTTCAGGAGTACCCGATTATGACTGTCGTGCTGTACACACATACTTTTTACCTTGACACTCTACCACCACACACACACTATCTCACATCCTACAATATTTATGAGGCGCTGACTGGAAATGAAATAATTTCTTGATATTTAAAATAAAGCATCACAGTATTATAATTTGAATTCTTTTTTTTTTGTTTTTTTTTCCTGGTTGATCGAGTCACCAAGTATCATATTTTTAAGATGCAATTAGTTTTACATACTTGAATGAAACAACACTTCTATGCCAAGTCGAGTCACCAGAAGATATGCTCGGGGGGAATTGCCTCTTCCACGAAGAATCAAGCGTTCCCGGAAAAGAGATTTCAGAAATAAAAGGCAATTGTTGAAAGATAAGATATCTTGCTAAGTAGATTCCTTCCGCACTTTTCGATATCCGGAAACCACATCAATATGCTCTTTGGGACAAGTACGAGAACAACTGGGCTGCCAGACGTTCAAGGAAAACATAAATCTCCAACTATAATCAAATTTTTTGGCATATATGTGGTGAAATAGTCATAAATATTTACATTAACCAGTTATAAAATTGGGGAGAGATTAAACATAATATAACACGTCAAATCTATATTTTCGTGGTAAAATTGAAATGTGTCGAAAAGAGTGGAATAATTTATTTAAAATTGAAAGAAGGAACAGATCTAATTCGTTGTTGTTGGAGTTGAGAAAGAGAAATGGAAGAACTGATTCTGTATTGAAAATATCTTGTTTTGGTGCTAATGAGGAAGGATTGAATGTTTAGAATTATGGAGAGGTGTATTATTGTCAGGTTAATTTACTATGTTCCCCTTAATCGTCCATCTCTCACATTCTATATCATCGAAATAAATAATAGCTAGATATGAAGGCTCGTCACGGACTCAATATTACACTCTTATAATATCACAATTTGATAAAGTTTTTTTTAAAAAACAAAAAAAAAAAAAATTATTATGACATTTTTTAATAACATGATAGGAAATAACATCAAGACATGTAATGACCTACTTGATGAAAATATAATACTCACCCCCCATTCATTACAATGTAAATAAAAGGATTAAAAAAGTTATGATTCTTTTTCATATTTATTAAAGTTTATGGGAACAATTTTGTATAATAAAAAAAGTATCAAAGTAATTAATAAACAATAAATGAATATATATTTTATCTCAATAGAAGATTTAAATATAACAAAGTTGATATCATATATACTGCAGTAATTTAACATGGAATAGTGTAGTATAATAATTATATAACTTGCTTAAAATAATTTTAACTATGATAAAGTAACGGTTATAATAAATATATGTTTTCAATAAATTATATATGACATATAGTTTGCGTTAAGTTTTGAGATTATACTAAAAAGAAAATCAAGTAGATTACATATTGAATTTAACATTTTTTAATTGATTAATTAGGGTCTTTGAAAATGTGAAACCATTGAATTTTGCTGAAAATTGTCTATCTGGACCTTCTCAGAGTGTTTTGTCACTAAGAAATGTATATTTTACTTTTGCTTAAATTATTTTACAAAGTAGGGTCATTATATAGGAGCACTGATTGAAATGTATTCTTGAAAAAACTGCATTATTGATTTTCCTATAAGAATCTATTATCAAGTGTATATTATTTTAGACGCAAATAAAAAATAAAGGTGAGAAATCATTTGTTTAAGACATGAGAGAGGAGAGGATCGAGGATTGAATGAAATGAAGAATAGTTAGTGTCTTTTATTTGTTTCGTAGACTTAGCCTCTAGAAAAAGAGAAATCTTATATTATAGGTTTTTAGAAAAGTCATATAACTTGTTGCGGAGGAAATTTTACCACTTGAAAAAAATATTTTAATGAAGTTTAAAATTTATAGTTTTTAAAAATGAAATTATATGAAATATCATATTAGCCTATGCCGTCCTCACTTTTTTAATCAAAACTACATCAGTTCACCGATTTGATTAAATGGTTTTTGAAATCAAGTAAAAGTTACAACTTCGTTATGTTAATTTTAATGAAGAGCCACTTTTAATTTAGCAAACATTTTTTTAGTTTACTACGTTAAATACAAATATATCATCCTACTCATTTATTTGTAAAGTTTACTTTTTAACATCTTTTAATATATATATATATTATATATTATATAGATTATATATATATATATTATATATTATATATCTATATATATATATATTATATATCTCTTATAATATATATATAGATATAATATATATATATATCTTTAAAAATTTGAAATTAATTTTATATTTATATCAATTTCATCTAATTATTGTTCTAGTTTTCTTTCAGATATATTATTAAGTCCAAAATAAGGTGAAATAAATTAACTAATTTTTAAGTATGATTTTTAACGTTAAAGTAGACATTTTTAGTAGCACATGTAACAACGAAATATTGGAATTAATTAAATCAATAGTTAAATAGAAGTAATGAAAAGATATCACATTACTCATTCAAAGATGTAGGTGAAACGAAATAAGTTGATAGAAATAACTAACCAAAGGATGTTTCTATCTATTTTTATTTTCTGTTATTTATTTTTGGGAGATTTTTGTAGTATGAAATTACATTATTATCCTGGTCATCGTTCACTTCATATCAAAGTGAACTTCTAGAATATTTGTTTCTCTGATGCTCTGTCTGTAATAGATTTTCATTAGTATAAATTAAAAAATTTTTACCCTTGATGTCCTAGGCTTCTATCTTCTATATAATAGAAAAAATATTAGATATCAATGCCCCGGGGCGCGCGCTAGCGCAGGCCCAACTTATGTTTATTTTTTTTTTTCTTCCAACTTATGTGACACAAATGAATTTGAAAAAGACTAAATTTTTTTAGTATGTGTTTTTTTTTTTAAATATTTTAAATATTTAAATTTTGTACCTTTTTTTTGTCATTTTCGAATAATAAATTACCCACAACTGTTTTATTTTATTGTGATACAATTATTTTAGAAAAAAATCAACGAAATTTCTTATATACTTCTGACAGATTTTTTAGTTGTATTTCATGGATTCATAGTACTTTTAGTTTCCTATGTCATTTTCAAACAATATCTGCCCAACTTTTTTGTTTCGATAAAATAAAGGAGTCAACCAATTCATTTAATGTTTTTTACACTGTGGTTTTCTAAAATATCTTAAATTTTTACAATTGCGTTTTAAAGTTTTCTTTTTAATGTAATATTCAAATATGTAACAAGTAGATCCATTCAAACGAAGAATTAAAGTTTTCAAATCAATTATGTTCTATTGGAAAATGTTTCAACATCTTCCAAACTCCGAATATGCAACAGATTATCGAAGGAGCGCAACATTTAAATATATATATATATCTATATATCTGAAAGCTCATTTTAATAAACACATATATATTTAATTTTAATATATGAATCTCTTCTCTTTTTGAAGTATATCCAACTTTACTTTTTAATTTTCTTTCAAAAAGAAACAACTTCTGGTTTTAATTTTTTTTTATATAGCATTTTATTCACAAAATTAAAAAGTATTTGTCGAATACACAAAATTTGATAAATGCATATAAATTCACTTTTAATTTGATTGATTCCACCTAATATTATACTTGATATATAATTATTAAGAGCTAACGTAATCATTATTTATTTACTTTCAGATAATAATAGATATCACAATAACTCATAAAAAAATGAAAGAAATACAAAATGAGTAAACTAATAAAATAACTAAAGATTTTCTATAATTATTCATTTTCTTGTTATCATTCCTGATAGATTTTTATTTGTATAATTACATTTTACTTTGATCATCATTCACTTCATATATAGAAAGATTTTCTTGAATTTTTTTTTTTATTGATTTTTGGTTGAACAAATTACTTTTTATTCTTATTTGGTCTTTAATACCAATATAATCCATCACTATTCATTTTTATTCGTAAAGTTATTTTAACATCTTTTTCTTTGAATTTCAATCTAAATAATATTTATTAATTTATCACCTTATTTATTTTCCAGTATATTAACTAGAGCTAATAAAGAGAAAATAATTAATTCATGATTAATTTTTATATAAAAAGTTTGGCATTTTTATCTCATATGATAGAAAATGAGTAATATAAAATAGATATCACAATAAATTCACAAAAGAAAAAAAATGAAGTAGTAACCAAAATAAGTTAATGGTAATAATATTAACTTAAGATGTTTTCTTCTAGAACTATTTTGATTTTTTTTTGTTATCTTCTTGATGATTTTTGTTTATCCCTGAATTACATTTTTTGACCTGAACATTTTCAGTTCATATATAGAAAAATGTTTATAGAATTGTTAATTATAAGTTCTTAATATTTTGTATGGAACTGGAGCTTTATTTTATATCTGCTGCAAATACTATGTTAATTCTTTGCTGCTACACATTTTAGTCAAATAGGGCAAATAATTCATATATCTGTTTTAAATGAATCGCTATTGAAGTTTAGAGTATTAACAATAATACTAAAGCTCATGAACTTCCATATTACAATACCTAAGATACAGTATGGAATGAGATAATGATCTCCTGAAATCATTGCAGTAATTCTCGATTAAAAGACAAGAGATTTATGAAGAACTTACCTGAATAAATTAAAATACAGAGACTAACAACGCTGAATCAACAGTAAGCTGAATATAATTATCTTGAGAAGAGAGATGAAGATTATTTAAAGATGGATAGGAAATTTCTCGAAAGAAGATATTTTTTTATTGTGTTTGATATTTACCACGTGTAGAGATGCACTGAACAGTTGTTTATTTATACATAAAAATAAATTAACTATCAGCACAATGACAACTTATAGCCTTGTATGTATAGTATACAAGACATTATAACCCTTGAATTTACAGAGCCACCGGCCTTATTAGTTTTCTGATGTTTAGATTTAGACAAAATGAATGAAACATCCCAGATACCAGAGATTAAATTTCAGTTTAAGAAATGGCAGTCTCTATTGATGACAAAGCAATAAGTTTGTGATCATAAAGTTGTCTGGATGTAAGATCTGACTGAAATTGAAAATCTTATTTATGGACTCTAATTAAATAGAAAATTGAAAGTACAAAAGTCAAAATCTATAACTTGATGTATTATGGACCTCATCAACCGTTGAACGCCTCCAACAAGCTTAGCTATTTGCTTGAGTACCACCAACTCTCCAATCGGTACACTATATGCCTGGGCACTCTGCAGGAAACCTAACTGGCCCGACAAAATAACGAAATAATTTCGCTGCCAGAGCATTTCTGTGCTTGCGTGTGGAGCATTTCCTCAAGTTGAAGCACAAGGTAAGAAACAGCGATGCCCCCTACACCTTTTACTAAATTCAAACATTTGTAAGTTTAAAATAATATCTTCAAATATTGTTATTATTATCCATTTGTTAATATAATATTTAACATATTAATTTCTTTATTTTGGGGGTTTATAATAAATGACCATTGTTAGACTTGTTTTTTAAACTACCAATTTAATATAGCTTTCATAGTTGATTTGGTCGCCATGTAATGCCTTACTTTTTGCTTTATGGGCTGAATTCATTGTGTGTAAAAACATTTTCAATAACACGGAATAGATAACTTATATTCATGCCATTAGCATTGTTTATCCATCATTTATTTCATTCTTAATTCTCCATTACTCTTTGTAACTCTATGTACTCTTATCGTACCTTGGTACCTATGAAACTCCTAGCCCATTATCTTCACTATTTAAACTACCACTCCATTATGTTTTCCTATCATTGCTAGGAAGACTTCTTGTAGTTATAAATAGTGGTGGTCTTCATGTGGTTTGGTACACAAAAAACCAAGAGAAAATAAAGAGTAAAAAGTTCGTCTAAAAGAGGTTCTTATTAGTTGAAGGGAGGGTGTTTTTTTTTTTTTGTGGAGCTTTTGGACTCACTCTTTCCTAAGATTTGTTGAGTTATACTTTGTGAAGGTTGTTGTATCCTAAGGGGACAAGTCAAAGAAGACTACTGCTTTTACTTTAAAAAAATTGTTGTAGTGATCTTGAATCTCCTAAGAGAGCGATGATCCGCACCTCAACGCCTGAAGGAGATTAATTTTCTTTTTCTTAATTTTCTTTCTTCTTCGTTTTATTTTCAATTGTAATCTTGCCATTTTATATCTTGTAAGTTTTTTCACGAACAATTTTGAGAGGAGATTAAGGTGGCTACAATTTAACACAACTGCGGATGTCAAGATGAGAGATCTTAACAAGCCTTTTCAGTTCATGGTAACCATTTCAAAGAGAATTGAATGGTAAAGCTTTTCTTACTAAATTCTTCTCAATTTTTCTTATGTATAACCTGAGCAGAAATCTCAAATAAAGAATATAATCGTCACTATGAATGATGATGAACTATTTCTCATCTACAGAAATTGAAAAGTACGATTTTTATTCCTAGACTCCTATAATTGTCGGTATTATCTTCTTAATTGTATATCTGATAATTTTATGATTATATGATAGAACTTACTCTAGTGCAAAGAAATTGGAATGCTGTCGCTCACCTCATTTTTCCGTAAAAATGGTTTTTGTGTGCTGACCTACACAACTCTTTTGGATTTTGAGTTTGGAGTCGCCACCACGATTAGAGGCGCGTTAGGGCATCTATCTAACCTAACTACGCCTGCTAATGTCACAGAGTCAGAGATCAGGGTACGGATTCAATTACCTCGAGTGGAAGGTGGTTATGGCATTCCCTCAATGTCTACAAATGTTGGGTCCGACGGTTATCTCATGCATCTATGTGGATGTTACAAGTAGCAGCAATATGTCCTCTTCATTTTATTATTATTTAATCTGTTTCTAAGTGATACAAATCTAAAACATTAAAGTAAGACTATTTTAATTATTTTTATATAATTTAAAAACATGTCAGTTAGGTGATAGCACAATAAATAAACAATCAAGTTTATTTTATTTATTTTAACCATACGAACTATGTGTGACACAAAGTCGAACAAAGAGGCTTCATTATTATTTTAATTAATAGTAAATATGCGAGCTAGGCGATAACATATCACACAATTGAGAAGTAGATTTTTTTTTTATTTGACCTTCCCCCAAATAAATATAATTAAACAAACAAATAGTGGGAAGGGGAAGTGAGACCTAAGATAGACCTTTTTGGATTAGCACTCGACTTTATTTTCCGATAGGATGCCATAGGAGACAGACAAAACCAAAGATTGTCTTTCAAAGCCTGAGTCGATGCATCAATCTCCGTAAGGCCAATACCCCTACCCAAACACGAACATGCATAACATATTCCTAAAGGTGGCCTAATCGTCCCAAATTAAGTCCAAGAGGCATTGGGACTCTTAATAGGAGGGTTTAGACAACAATAGCAATATTAAGACCCTCCTAGCACCAAGGTCAAACAAACAAGGACAACAAGACGGTTTATTGTAGCATACACGGTCTCAATTTGGACTCTACTAAAAAATCAATTTAGATATGCTTTCCCAAACAAACACATAAACTGTGAAAGGTTCTCATGCTAAGTTGTGAGCCATACAACGTCAAATAACAAAACAAAGATTAATTATGAGGGCAAAAATATGGACTGAATGCAATTTTAGTGTTAACTTTAAGTGAGCAAAATTAGTTGGACATGATAGATTTTATTTTATGTCCTAAGGGCAAAGGATTGGATCCACATGCAGATATATTTTAAAACAACAGAAAAAATTAACATTAATGCAAAAATAGACAACATATTATTATTTATTTAGGAAGAAAATTTATTTTCAAGAACAACAAATAGATTATTAATTGATTCAAGAAAATTATTATAAGTAAGCCGACTAGGTTTATTTTAATCCAAGAAAAATTTTATATAAATTATATATTAAAAATATTGTGGATGTATTATAATGCTGAAAATATATTTTTAGGCAAATAATTGACAACATGCAGAAAATGTTAGAAAAAACCAATTACTCTCTAAGGCGATATCACTCAGATACAAAAAAAAATTAATTTAGGAAACAAGTATCGAAGTGAAGAAATTGATTTGATTTGTTTTAGATTTGCATGAAAAAAATTGTAAAAAACCTAAATACTTGAATAAACATGGCAGATTCTAGAGGAAATTGATTTGATTTTATTTTATGATTTCAGTGAAAAGTTGTTAAAAAAAACTTAAAAATATTGAATAAACTGCGGGCAAATTTTGTACATACAAAAAATACTTAATTAGAAAAAGAATCTAAAAAACAATTTGAGGACATGAGGTTGATTTTAGTTATCAGATTACCAAATAAAGTTACATGCAGAGACAGTGTAACACTTTACACAAGGTTTAGTTTCAAACCATTTAATTAGACGAGATTTAATCAAGTAATTGAGAAATTTGATCTGTCACTTTATTTTTTTTATTTTTTTTAAATAGAATTTAAAAGTCGTGATCAATCAAGATTCAAACAGTTAACAAGCCTTATTGGCAGGACCTATCCTTCCACAATCCTCTATTTTTCTTCTTCTCCTATCCCCTTGATCCTTTCCCCACTCTTCGTTTCTAACACAAGTAAGTTTGCAAAGAGGTGATAACAATATATTACCCCTACCCTTTTAGACGATCCCCCAAATATATTTTATATATGAGAGCTTTAGAATTAAACCAAATATTACAAAAAAAAGGTTCAATAAATAAAAAAGAAATATATGGCTTCAAATAAGAGACAAAGTAATATCTTCAAGCAATCTTCAACTTGAAATTCAAGTTTTGAAACTGCCAAAACAATCAATGGCAACACAAGTAATCACATTTATTTAGACAAGATGAGGACCACCTATGCAATTGTTTACAACAAGTGTATGACATATAGAGGGAATAGAACAAAACTTTCGTAAAGGGTATGATGCAAAAGAAATATTAACCGCTTGAGCAGAAGAAAGGCGATGGCAGGCAAAGAGGCAATGAGAAAGAGGTTGACCCAACGTCTATTCAACAAAGAAAGTAGCGCGTTGTAGTAGCAAAAAAAGAACACCGGGAATGTTAATTTGTTAAGAGTAGCAATAGTTACGAGTGGTAAGAGGATGAGAAGGCGTGGGTTGAGAAAGAGTGAATTGAGTGATGAAATAATTGAAAGGAGGGGATCTATTTATATAGCAAAAGAGGGGGAGAGCACAAAGGAAAATAAATATTTTTTAAGGAATTAATAGATTACCCCAATTCCTTTTTTTGAAGGAAGTCAAATCAGCCAAATTTATTTAAAGATTTTACCAAATATAAGCCAAGTAATACTATAAGAAGGCTAATATCTTTATTTAAAATAAACAGAGCCAAAGTCAGAAAAATATTTAAAATGCTCACTACCAAACAATAAAATAAGTAATAATAAAATAGGAAGACAATATTCTGTACTTAAATAATGAAGGAGCCAAACCAAAATTCTGTTTAAACATATATAAAGAAGTAGGAACAGTAGGAAGAGTAATATTATTTTCTTTAAGCCAAGATTATTTTTTAAGTTTTTTTTACCCAAAGATGAAACAAGTAAAAAACCAACATTTATGTTATGTATATTTTTATCAATTAAAATAAAATAAGATAATAACTTTTTTTTTTGTTTTTTTAATTAAATAGAGAACTGAATCAGTAAAATTTATTTATTATTTTTGTTCAACCGAAAACATTTAAATTTTACAAAAAATAAAACATGGTAAGCATTCCCAATAACTTTTTACTATGACAACTACAAGGTCAATTAACAATAATAAATAAACGGGGTAACATAATTTTATCTTATCAGAGTAAAAAATATGCACATACAAATCAAGCTAGCATAAAATAATCAACAACATGCCAAGTAAAAAAATGCTATATTAAAAGACAATCTAAGTCAAACAAGTAATATTTTACCATAATCATCAACAAGAAGTAACAAGAAGCATATGGCCTAAAGAAATGTAAAAATTTACAACATAAAATATGCACACTTTATATGAAACGTTCTACTTGAAACGAAACAATTCAAAGCAATAGTCATGAAATATTAAATTTAGAAGCAATCGTAATATAACAAGGGAAAAACAGTTTGAGCAAGAGTTTTCAATATTTCAAAGTTATTTAAACCAAATTCAGCAACTCTAACGGCAATCTGATTGAATGATTATTAGCAGAACACACAACTATTAGAAGTTTAAGAAAAGTTCGTAGCATTCACAACTGTTCATTGGAGAAACACATGACATCTGGATTCCATATTTCAAAACTGAGAAAATATTAAAAATAGTCTAAAGAAGACTTTCCTTGACGGATCTTAGTAGATCCGTTCTTATAATATTTAGAATTTGGAGCTCGCCGGAATAAGAGGAAAAGGAGATTGTTGTATAACGGACCTGTTTAGTCGTTTTGAGCAAGCAGATTTTTATTTCTGGAAAAACTGGCTGAGGACGACGGATCCCACGACGGACCGTCATGGGCACGACGGACCGTTCGAGGGAGTCTCGTTTCAAAACAAATAGACTTAGAAATTTGGGTACTGAGATCGACTCTCTGAACGTTACGATTTCCTGACTGGAAGGAGGAACGTAGTGGGAACGACGGACCGTCACAAGCCATTCAGTAAAGTATCACAGTTCTGAACTCTGCGACGACTCAGCAGGACGGACTGTCGCCACGCAATACACGACGGCCCGTCACAGGACTGCGTATCCCAGGCTGGGTCGTGATCGAATTTCTGATATTAAATGTTTTTTTAAGGGTCGTTGTTGGAATTATTCATGATATAATTATAAATTCTAGTTGGGTTAATGTTAAAATTTAAATACTTGGGGGGTAAGGGAAACAACCTTGGAATACATAGGGTACTTTTACCATCTTTTATACTTAATTATATGTTATTAGGGTAAAAGAAAAGGGGTTTGGATTAAGAAAAACAGAAAGAACAGGAGAGAGAAAAGGGAGAAACGATTCGAGAGAAAGAGGAGAGAGACGAAGAGAGGGAAAGCAACCGCTTTGGAAGAAAAGTCGATTGCTTGATCACAAATTCTTCGGGGAGGTAGGTGGTGTTTTACGCTATTGTTAGGTAACCTATTAATAGCGAATAATGATATGTATTGGGTAGTATGTTAAACCTCTTTCTAGATGTTAAAGTGTATGCTTGTATGAAGTGATTATATAAGTGTGATAAAATAAGCATGATGAAACTATTGAATTTAATCTTGATAAACCTCTTGTTAATTGATGATGCCTTGTATAAAAGAAGGCGTGATGAAACTTAAAAGAATGAGGTTGAGGATCGGTGTGTCCGTTCCGACAACCAGGGGTCGTTAATAGAGGATCGGGTGTAACGTTCCGACACCAGGATAGAATATGGATCGGGCAGTTGTAACGTTTCGACACCAAGGATAGAATAGGATCGGGTGTCACGTTACGACAAAGGATAGAAATAGGAGATCGGTGTCACGTGTCCGACAACAGGAAGGAATAGGATCGGGTTGTCACGGAACCCGACACGTAGAATTAAGGGATGGGTGTCACGTTCCGACACCAGGATTAGTATATGGAGCGGAGTGTCACTACCGACACGAGAGAACGAAAGATAATGAACCTTGAAAAGATGTTAGGGATACTCAATCTAAGAACCTGTTCCCAGGGTATGGTATTGAGGCTTGCGTCCTCATGAGGGAACTTTGGGGAGCTTATTGATGATTTTAGAAACTTGTTGGTTGCTACATGTGAGTATTATAATTAGGCTTTATGAGATTATCTGATATATATGTTTTCTTATTTTTGCGTTGACCGATGTAACCTACTCAGTACTTGTGTTTTTGTACTGACCACCTACTTGTATGTTTCTTTCTTGTTATTTGTGGAGTGCAGCAACGTACCATCGTTTCAACTCAAACCGCAAACTCTAGCCAGTTTTCATCACGTCGGATCCAGGGTGAGCTAATGCTTTATAGCTTGGACTGGATCATCTGCTTCTGTCTGATGTTAAAGTTCCGGCGTGACTAGCTTTTATTTATTTAGCTTCTTAGATACTCTTAGATTGAGTATTTGAGGATAGGATGGTTCTGTGGTGATGACTTCCAGGTTTTGGGAAGTAATAATAGTATTGAGGTGTTATAAAGTTATTTAATCGATTTCATAAATGCGTTTTATGTCTTCCGCCATTTAGTTGTTGATTTATGGTTGAAAACGTTGGGAATGGATTGTTGGTTCGCCTCACATAGTAGGGATAAGTGTGGTGCCAGTGCGGCCAAGTTTTGGGTCGTGACCAACTTGGTATAAGAGCATTAGGTTTCGTTGGTCTAACACACAAGAATCTTTTTTCCGAGTCTAGTAGAGTGTTAAGGATCGGTAGGGGGACGCTTTACTTTCTTTGAGAGAGGCTTCACTATAGGACTGGAGGAAAATTAACATCTTCTTCTTTCGTGCTATTACTTGAATCCAATGGTATGTAGGTTGTGTACCAAATTTGGTATCATGACCATCTTCACTCTATTTCGCAGATGGTTAGAACCTAGAGCAACTACTGGGTCAACACCAGCACCGGAGGACAGGGTGCGTCTGAGCCAGCCACTGGGGATGTGTAGCTCGAAGAGGAGTAGTGACAAGAGGCCGGTGGAAGAGGTCGTGGAGGACGTCCTTCTAGAGGAAGAGGGACGAGCATAGCCATCTGGACACTAGGGCGGTGTGATCCTCCACCAACTAAGGAAGTGTGGTAAGAGAGGGGAGGATGGGAGAATGAAACAAGTGCAGAATGAGGAATTGCCACCCCACCTGAACCCAGAGATGATAAATCAGGTTCTTGCTTATTCTTAGTGGGTTATATGATCAAGTCAAACACTCCAGTGTTTTATGCACCAGCAACTAGGTTCCTGAGTACAAATGCCAGCTTACGATGGCTCCCCGCATGGATGCCTCATTGGAAATAGGCAAGTTTGCTCGGTCTGACCACAGGAACTATAATGGGAAAATGATCAGCATGAAACTTTTCAGTAAGTTCGTGAAATTGGAAAACACTCCAGTCTTCAAGGTGCCGAATCTGAGGGGTCTACGATTTTCTGGTTGGACGGTCATGAGCTACTACACATATGGGGTATTATAGTAGAACGGTTTCCGTTTTGATTTGTGCTTATAGTTTCAAGGACACGCCAAAATGTCGGTTCTGTGGCGGTCACATGTTGGTGTCAAACAAACAGAGTCCACCACCACCTATGACTTGGCATCATTTATAGCTTGTTTATGGAGAAGATATCCCCCGGAATTTAAGGGATAGGAAAAGATGAGTTTTTAAGGCCTAGAGCAAGGTATAGGATGTCGTACTGCATATGAGGCTAAGTTTCGCGCATTATTATCCAGGTGATGCCAACCCAAATATGTTTCGTCCACAAGTAGCGGGTTCGCCGGTTTTTTTTTGAAGTGGTGAGGTAAAAATTGCTGATTTCAGCCGTACAGTAGCGGCTAGCAAAATCTTTTCAAGAAGTAGTAGGACTTGTGATAGAGGTGGAAGGGGTGAAAGCCAGATGACTTCACCATGGATCGACATCAAAAAGGTTTTGAAAGGGAGGTGAGTTTTAATGGTTCTTTACTCTAGAGTACAGGGTTCAGGAGGTTTACTCGGTCCTGACCAATTCAGTCTTCACTACAGACGTTGAGTTGGGGGTCACCTCAGACCATCGATCACACTTCTCTGAGCGACCTATGTGTTGAATCCAGAGAGTTTTATGGATGTGGGGAGACTGGGCAGATCAAGAGGATGTCCAAAACAGAGCTTATAGAACCTCAAGAGTTAGATGGGTAGAGGTGGTCTGGTGTAGAGGCAATATTATGGAGAACGCGGTGTTGGGTAGAGGTAATGGTGGTCACCAAAATGGCCGGGGTAACGGGCACACTAGAGCCACTACAAACACAACATGGTTAGGGGCAACGGGGCAGCTAGGTGATAGGGCCCATTGTTATGCTTGCCTTGCGCGGTCTGAAGCGGAGACATCTGATTTGCTGTTATCACGGGTTAATCTTTTGGTTGGATGATGCAGGACTTCGTATTTTCCATTGATCACATGGATCCACATTTCATATGTATCTCTTCATTTGGATTCCTGGTCTTCTTAATTTACATTGTTGAATTGTTGACATGGCCTATTCGTGTTTCTACTCCGAGGGGGTGAGTCTGTGCTGTGATAGTTGAAAAGGGGTATAGTCTTGTCTTGTGACTTTTGTGGGGAGGAATTACTCATGTAGACTTGGTTATCGTAGAAATGGTTGACTGCGATCCTGTAATTCTGGGGATGATTGGCTTTCTCCGAATTGTATCTTCAGATTGTATGCTAAAACGTGACGTAGCAAGCCTGGGACAGATCCGTTAGTGTTGGGAGGGTGACTACACTTCAATCCGGTTCGTATCATCCCTTTCTTCGTGCTAGAGAATGGTTAGTAAGGGTTGTTACTTTCTTGGGCACCTCAGGGATTGATACTACCAAAGTACTTTCAATGGAGTCGGGTTTCGATAGCCGCGAGTGTTTGGGATGTGTTTCCGCAGGACATCATGGTATGCCAAAACCGGATAGAGATTATTGACTCTGCATCGATCTTGAACCGGGTAGAGCCCATTTCTATTACCCCCTTATAGAAGGCTCCCGCTAAGTTAAGAGAGTAAAAGGGCCCAACTTCAAGAGTTGTTAAGTAAAGGTTTCATTAGACCAAGTGCATCCCCTTGGGTGCTTCGGTTTTGTTTGTGAAGAAGAAAGAGGAGTCTTCGGATGTGACATAGATTTACCAGCAGCTAAAGTGAAAGTAACT
>JAKWJA010001818.1:0-40183 GCA_027704765.1 Solanum habrochaites | reverse complement strand
GTCCCCTACAATCACACACACCTCATATGATCTACACAACCTCTACCCACAAAGTCCGTTTTCACTACATCATCGACATTTCTTTATACTTCTAACACATAATCACAATTTTCTTAGACAACCTTATGATAATTACCTGGTACACTATAATCACTCATCATTTTTTTATTCGCACCCCTCATATGACTTGAACTCAGACTCTTATCTCTTGCAATACCCACATGCTTTTTCTCGTAATCCTATACCACCCTTACACTTCTTACTATGAAAATGACCAAAACACTCTTTCATATACCAAATAATCTCCCTAAAGCACTTGAGATAAGAAGATCACAATACACAGTCGCTGAAATATTTCATTTCTTAGAATAAAATCCTTTCTCCATCTCCACCTGTATTTCCCCATATTCTCAAAGCATAGTCCGTGACCATACACTCATTTCCTTCAATCGAGGTCCACTACGAACAAAATATAAATAGAGTATACTTCATATTCCATTACTAAAGTGTTAGTTGATTCTTTTTGATGACTTTTAGAGATGTTCAACTCAAGCAAAGATTGAAACTTAAGAATAAAAAGACATAAGTTTTTTTAATGCTTGAAAGGATTACAAAGATTGAGCAAATTGAAATACATACATATATATATATATATATATATTATTATATAATATTATCCAAATTACCTAGTAACCCTATTTCTTTATCTAATCAGAAAGAAAGCATAACAACTTTGGTCCGCCTTTTTGATGAATCGACAACCCATGAAATGTCTCGCCAAAGTCTGCATATACTCACGAAGCCCAGATCTTTCTTTCTTTGGGAGGGGTTGGTAACTGGGGAGACAGCCCAATATGAGAATTGCTAGTTCTCCCGGGCCGTTCTGTCTGGTCGCCCACCGACTTGTTGTTTTTGTAGTGCGTTGCTGCGGATCCTCGTCGTCGCCTTTCTCTTTTTGGTTGGTTGCGCTTCGGCCCTGGGCACGCCCCCTTTTTTTTGGTCGGTTCTTTTTACCCCTCCTCCTCCTTCCCCCACCTGCTCCTTGTAGGCCCAGCTCTGGCTTGCCGAAGACACCGCGTTTCTTACCGTGCTGCATTTGCCCCTTCCATCCCCCTGTCAACTCCTTCTGTTCTTATTGTTCTTTGCCTTTACTTTCCTTCTATTGTTTTCCTCCGGAGGCGGACAGTCTGCTGCGGGGCGGGGTGGGGAGGGGTAGGGTGGGGGTGGAGGGGAGTGGACGATGGAGATGCGGGATGGGAGGGGAGGGGGGAGAGAGGAGTAAGGGTTTTGTTTGAGCCTTCGTCGTAAAGGCTCCTTATTTTCGTACTCCACAGGATTGCAAATAAAATTAATTATATTATATATTCCAGTTTATTTTTATTATCATGTTAGTCCTTTTTATCTGAATGCAAAAACTATAAGGCCAACTCAGATCCATCGGGCCCAAACTTTGGTGGGACAAAATTCAGTGAAAGGGTGATCGCGACCCTTCCTTGAAAGGGCTTGAAATGACCTACAGCCCACCCTATGAGGTTTTGTGGGCTATCTTTCTTTTTCCACTTTCTTCTATTTTTTTCTTTCATCTTTCTAAATACTTCACACTTGCAATATTTTAACTCTTTCCATGTCTAACAAAATACAATTAAAGGTTCATATTAAGAGTCATCACACATCGTTATACTTTATATATATGAGTAGTTAGTGACTTCCAACTCCAATTTAATTCTGTTATAATTTGATAATCAAGACCTTAGATACAGACAAAAAAGTATTGTTATCATTTGATATACTATCATTACATACCTGGAGACAAAATGTCTTGTTTTGAATTTTAATATTAAAGACTTTTAGAAACATATAAGATAAAAATGTAATAACATTCTTTCATCAAGTTCTTCATAAATTTGATATAACAATAGGGAAAGATAATAATCATACATAAATGTAAATATGCAGAACATATGATTTTAGTGATAAGTTGACAAATCATACCAATAAGACGTTTCTTAAGGATATTCATTTTTTTCTTATTTGAAGAAACAAAAACTTCAGAAAAATAATTTTCTGTTAAATTAAAGTATTTTGTTATCTCTATTTTATTTTTCTTAGTTAATGTTAATTATGGATTTACCAGTAGTATCTCTTTTTCTCGAAAATCTTGATTTTCGAAAAAGAGTTGTTTTATTTGTTGACTTTTCTAGTCGCCTACTTAATTTTTTAAGAAAAATCAATAACCTTATTCTAAATAGACTTACAAAAATAAACAAGAAAATTATTTTGAAAATTTTTAGGGGGTTCGGTGATTCATTTAGTGTCTTAGGAGGTGTTTAGAAGGCACCTAAGACCTTCCGCTAATTACGGTTTTCCCGAGCATTAACTTATTTGACTATTTTATTTACAAAATCTTTAGTTGAACTTATCAGAATTTAGTTAGGCAAGATTTCAAATTTCAAAATATGTTTGCTTATCTTTGAATTTTGCGAACCTGTTTCAAAATTGACTTCTTAAAGTTTTATCTAAACACCGAACTTCAACAAATTTTGAATACCATTTTTTTAAGACTAGTTTAAATTTAAACAATAGAAAATCGTGCTCCCGGTGGGGGTTGGAGGGTTCCTAATCTTAGACAACGCATTCACACGGAAAACGCATAAGCAAATATAAGAGAGGAGGAGAAGATTTTGGGTCAAACTCGATTGACTGTTCGCCTTGACCGAGTTTTTGACCCACCCTGTCTTTGGTTTTTGACCCATTTTAGTACCTTTCGCTAATCTAACATACAATCAAAATATTAGAAGAAACAAAAGGGTGGCAAGATGGCTTAGGCCCCATTAACAAAATATACAAAGTAAAATAAAAATGAAAGAAAAGTCTCTAGCCCATCATCTTTCAATTTTCCATGACCCTTGTCTTTCTACACTTGACTCGTTTTGATGGATTGACTCGATAATTGTTTTCGATCTTCATGACTCTCCCGAATGTGAGGAGATGGAGTCCCAAAGTTGGACTCGCGAGAGAATTTCCCCGCAACAGAATAGAATAAATTATTATATGGAAGATGACTAATAACACGCTCTTTGAAATAAACGAAATAAAACAGAGTTCGTATTATGCTATCGAATTAGGAAACAGAAACCTTAACATAATTCCCAAAGACTAACATAAACAAAAGCTCACAACGATAGATCAATAATGGTGACATGCAATGCACCATCCAACTACCTGCACCGGTGCACATGCAAGGAACGCACACCATCACTACTTAACACATGTGCAAATGGGTAACAACTTTTATTGAACAAAACATGCTACAACAAATAAGCTATCACGACTTTATCAAAATTCATAAAATAAAAAGAACTAATGCCATCCGAAGAAATGACCCCATCTCGAAAGCACTACACTTAACAACTCGGCAATAACAAGATACTTGAAGTAAAACTATAACGTAACTCAACAATACCACTAGTAAGATATCGACGCCATGGAATTTCTTAACGGAATCGAACCTAGAGATAGCTACCTAAGGACCAACTAGCATGGAATGGCAAAAGATCAATCAACCCTTTTATTTTTTTTATTTTTTTTTAAAAAAAAAAACGAACAATACCTTGCTGACTCATGATAAGACAAGCAATACCCATCTAAGAAGAGAGCATAAAGCAAGGTCAACCTCTAATTCAAACCAAAGGCTCCTATCAGAATGGAAAATATCTCAAGAAGAATTGACTTACAACAACGAATCACAAGGTTTTCAAATTCATTCATCTTATAAACATAATTAAAACATATTCGACAATCGAACAAACAACAAATAAGCATGATTTGTGACCGTTCTAGTACGTATCATCTGGCCGAAATAACAAGAAAGATGAGACCCAATATATATACTTACACATATCATATTCGACAACAGAGAATTCCACAAAGGCATATAGAGCTAAGTCTCTGGAAACTTGATAAATTCATTTCCTGAAAAGAGTCATCGCGAGGTCCCTCAGAAATTTGTACTAAACACAACCTTGCGAACTGTGAATACATAGGCGGATATTACACAATATGAGACAACCAGAGACACGACTGGAACAATCAAGGGACCACAGTCCACCTTAACAGAACTAACAACAGGAGACAACCTAGACATGGATGACTTGCTAAAACACCCGATCAAAACTCGGCTACCTGAGCATAAACGAAAAGAGAACCATTTGAACATAACAAAACAACAACGAAGGATGTCACTAGCTAAATCCAAACAACCGAGAGTTACCTCTGTCGGGGGCGCTCTAACGAGACGAGCGGCAGCGACGGCGTAACATTTCCCACCCCAAAACGGAAACACGAGTCGGCCCACGAGGTCGGAATGAGAGTCGCGGAATCGGACGACTCGCTAGTCTCTTTGAAACTCCCTGACCCTCTGTAACACGCTTAATTCCTACCGAGAAAAATAAACAAAACAGAAACGGCCAATGGTTTCACTCTTGATTTTTCACTCTCTCTGTTATCCCTATTCTCTTTTGCTTCCCGTCTTCTGAAACAAACAGAGAAGAAGCAGAATATTTTTCAAAAAATTTTGTATCAATCCTTCGTGATAAAACTCTCCAAAATTCCAATAGAAGTTCCAACCGAAATTTTTCAACCTTAGAATCGCTAACCAATTTTCGCTCAAATCTCCCACCAAAGAATGTCTAACCCTCTTCTAAGATGGTTGGGGTTTATATAAAAGGGGAAAGTGTTTCGGAATAGAAGGGCGGGAAACGTGACCATTGATTCAAATTTGAAATCCCTTTTCCATAATGGCAACCCCTTTTTTCTGAAAAAATTCGTCCTTATGCGGAAACGGAAAAAGGGAAGGGATGGCTATCACGTCTGCTATAGCCGCGAACTCAGTTTCTGCCCACGCGAAAGCCACCTGCACTGAACAGAACGAGCCGAGGTATAAGACTTGCAGGGGCTGTACGTCTATTTTTTCGCGTGGGGAAGGGGTCGCGTGAGGGAGAGACGCGGGATAGGAGTAAGAGAGGGGAGAGACGCGAGGGTGAGAGAGGAGATTTTTCCATTTTTGGGTCTTTCTTCTTTTCTGCGTTTTTCTGTTCTTGACGATTTTTCTGTTTTTTGGGAGTTTTGGGACGAAGGGAAAGGGAAAAGGGAGGGGCGCGGGTTATTGGATCAGGGGTCGGGTCGGGTAAAAGGTGGGTTTGGGTCGGGGGTTTAGTGGGGTTAGTGGAGGTGGGCTGTTGGAATTGGGTTGAAGAGGGATTAGGTGGGCTGTCTGAAGGGAATTGGATTGGGCTGGAGTAAGGGGTTAGGCGAGATGGGCCTGGGAATTTAATTTGGGATTAATTAAATTGGTGAGAGTAGAAGGAATGGGCCTGGGGTCAATTGGGGTTTGGAAATTAATTTTGGAAACTTGGTTTCGATGGGCTAAGATTTTTGAAGACGAGGCCCAAATTCCTGCTTTTGGTATGTTTAAGGGGAAAACAATGACGAATTTGATCAGTTCTTCAACCAACACGAATTTGTATCAGAATCACACCGAGCCGCTTTATTTAGTAAAATAATTATTCAAATCGTAGAAGTGATTCAAAAAGTATATATAATGATTTTTAAATAAAACTAGCTTGATAAAACATTTAAGTGTATAATTGATGATTTTTTGAATGAATCATACAGATAACTACTTATATACAATGAATTATCATGAATATTTGTATATTACCTCAAAAGTTAAGACCAAGCCTTCGAGTAGCAATACATTTTGTATTTGTATTATATTCGTAAAATCTATAACACTAATTATTTAATTATTTGAAAAATTTTAGGAACTCGATAATTAATTTTATCGACATACGGTTCACTATTGGGTGTCACAACTGTCCCTATATTTACTTGGAGGTTGATGCCAGCAACATCGAGGAAAATGAAAATGACCAACAATTTGATCAACCCCAGATCGTTTTTAACGGAAGTATCGACAAAGGGTTTCTGAATTATGGCCGAACCCTTGCAAATGGGTTTCTACATATCTCAGCTACATGAGATTCAAGGCCTTGTAGTTCGATAAGCATCGATTTACCGCATGTATTTGGGAAATCATAAGCCACCTCGAACCGAATTATGAAGGTTCGAAGATGCTCGAGATATAATTCGAAGCGAACGTGGGGTACAGTCCGCGTTTTCAACCTTGAATCACCAGCCTAATATCCTCAACCTTCGGATCCAGGCGTGTGTGTAGTTTCGCCTCAATCGATTGAAAAGGAAATTCTATACTAGATCACCGTTGGTTTTTGGAAGAGGGACACATTGACGTTAAAAAGGAGCTTGTAACCTCTAAGCCATGAATGTGGAGCTCTCATATCCATAGGTAAAATTTACACGACATAATTTCCAAAGCTCTTGGCGCCTTTGTCACTTCAGATTGGGAAACCTATTTTTCGATAAACAAAATTAAATTTCGAGACGAAGGAGTAGATAGTGACATATAGGGTAGAAGAGGATTGGAAGAGGAGGCTGAGGAAGTGGCATAAGCGCAGCTTATAATAAGAGGGGCTCAGGGGAGAGCAGAGGACCGACCAAGAATCTAGTTCCGTGGTGGGGAAAGAATTGAAGTCGCGCCGCCCTCTTTCCATTACTTTAATCTACCTCGCCATAAACCTGACAGGAACTAAGAAAAACACGCTGCATTCGAGAGGGGGTGGTTCTATCGTGGTGGACGTCGCTCCTCTGCTCCGTCCTAAGAGTTTGGCATTCCTCTTTGGACTGTGTCCCAGTTCGCTGTCTGAAAATTTCCAACACTTTGCTGCATCCTTTTTTGATGTCGTCCGCACCTGTGGTTTTTGAGAATTCATACCCTTTTGGATTCTCCTTCGACAAAGCGATTGAGAGTAAAAATCGGTCATAGCCGTAAAATTGCAATTAGGTATGGTAGACAGTGTCGTTTTATACCGTTGCGACACTTTTCTTGTTCTCCTCCATATTCGACGTCGACTCGATCGGGCGTCTGACGTCCAGCAAATAAGGCTTTGCCTTGCGCTTCGCTGCATAATAATCTTCAATATCTCTATACTTTGTGTTGAAATAGATACTAAATGTTGATGCGAACCATTGATGTCTCTGTGTGTCATCTTCGATGCTGCTCCTTGATGTGTACTTTTATAAGAAATACAAGTGAAGAATGGAAAAGGATAGACAGGCAAAAATAGGATTGAACCCAATAAGGTGGAATGAGGTAAGAAGGACTGAAGAGAACGGGAATCAAGAGGAGCCGAGGAGAAAAGGGATCAGGGGTCGAGAGAAGCAGAAGAGCAAAAAAAGCGAGATTGGCGGTCTCATGGGCAATTCAGGAAAAGCAGTTCCAATGGGTAAGTACGTAAGAACGGTTAAGGGGAGGGAAAAAACAGGAAGGAAGTAAATTGGGTCAAGCCCCCCCCTGTCCTTCGGCGGCCCCCTTTATCACTGTATTTTCTCTTTGCCGGGAGCCAGGGAACGGCCGCTGAGGGCGGTGGGCAGGAAGATCGGCCCCGATAACGTAAATGCCTGCGAAGTAGAAAATCCGCGCGCAAGGATACATTTTGACGAGGCAAAAGCGGTCTGCGTCGGCAGATTAATGAACTGCTGCAATGCAATGATTTCGCGATGCATGATTTCCGCGATGCATGATTTTCAACGAGAGCATGATCCTCCTCGTGATGCACAAATTCTCAACTAGGTATAATTCCTTCTTCGCGATTTTATAAATTTTTTGACGAGGCTGAATCCTTTCTCGTCTGCATATTGTGAACTCGCAAATGCATATTTCGCGATGCAATGAATTTTCCGCGATGCATGATTTTCAATGAGCATGGGGTCCTTCTCGTGAATGGCATAATTCTCCAGTGAGGTATATTCTTCTCGCGATGTATACATTTCAGGAGTTAAGTCCTCTCGCGATGTATAAATTTTTGACGAGGCATGAAATCTTCTCGTCGTACATATTTCAGTCGAGCATAAGTCTTCCTTCTCGCGATGCATAAAATTTTTGACGAGGCATGAAATCTTCTCGGCGTGCATATTACTACTCGCGATGCCTGATTTCCGCGATCATGATTATCGCTATGCATGAATTCCAAGCGAGGCATAATTGCTTCTCGCGATGTAAGATTTTGATCGAGGCATGAAATTCTTCTCGTCGTACATAATGTCATCGAGGCATAAAGTCTTCTCGCGATGCCGTAAATTTTGACTAGGCAGAATCTTTCTCGTCGTGCATAATTAACGACTCGCGAGAGGCATGATTCCGCGATTCATGATTTCCTCGATGCATGATTCTTCTAGCATAGATTTCGCGATGCTGATTTCTTCATTTAATAAATTCCGCGATGCATAATATTTTATTCGCCCCCCGTGATAGTAACGGCAAGAGACGAGTCTCCAAATAATATATATTGACTTATCAATAATATGAAATAATAATATTTGTAACGGTCTCTTCTGAGGTACTGCATTGTCTTGAATCGCAAAAATCATCTTGCTTTGATAATGCAATGCAAATAAAACGCCTTCTGATAATAATCGTGAAATCTTCGCAGAGGTCCTGTTTGATTCACCTTTGAATCTGGCTGGATTACTTGTAAAATTTCCCATTGTTGAGAATGGTTTGAAAATAACAAACACATTCACAGCATCTTCCCCCAACTATCTGAATTGCTGGGCCCCTGCTTCAGTAAGATCACTGATTTTGGGATAGTTTTCTCTGCTTCAGGAGCTCTCTGTATTCACCCGTCGGGATAATCGGCCGACTTCAAGCAAATATAAACCTGCTCCACAGAAAATGTCAGTTTTAAGCATATACTGATCGTGTCGATCCCTTCGGTCGTTTGCTCTGTCTTGATCTCTCCGGTTTGATTTCCCTATTTCCCGACTCTTGATAGATAAGAAAATATCTTAGCCAAAACAGATGGAAATATAAAGGGAATTTTAAGGAAACAAGAAATTTTTACGAAATAGTATCTTGAAAAAGTCACGTGCCAAGTCATGGTCACGTCAGGCTTAACGAGCTCCTTTGGGATCCACACTGCTGATAGTTCCAGAGGTCACTCTGGACTTTGTAGGGACGACCTATGACGCAATTTTTGAGCCATCCGCAAAATTTCTGTCCCATTTTACTATCCTGCTTATCTTTCCTACTGTAACCGAACAGATCGCGGGATTTTTTGAATATCTCTCAAAAATTCTTGTCCCATTTGCAAATTCGAATGTCTTTCAATCTGACTTGCTGAAGGGATGCTCCTTCTAGAGAATTTTTGAGTCCCTCTAAAAATTTTGTCCCAGTTCTATTGAGAGGGGGAAATAGAACTTTACTAGAGCTATGACCAGACCCTTGTGGCGCCTACGTATCCCGTTGAACCAGGAATCAGGATCAAACCGTAGTTCCCACTTAACGGTTACCAGGAATTATAATTTTTACAAAGCAACCGACGAGCCATAAAGCAGCCTCCGTGGCTTCATTCTTGAGAATTCAGGTCGCACTTAGTTCAATACAAAGAAAATAATTAAGGATAAATGGGGTGACCGAAGCCGACATAGGCCCCGCCTACTTATCTCGTTCTCTCGAGAAAGTTAGGTCAGACTAGTTCGTTCAAAAGAAATAATCAAGGGGGTAAGATAGGGTACCGAGCCGACATAGGCCGCCTACGTATTCTCATTCCTTGAGAATTCCCAGTCGACGTATTTCGTTCAAAGAAATAATAAGGGGTAATGGGTGACCGAAGCCGACATAGCCGCCTACGTAGCTCATTCTTGATGAATTCAGGTCAGACGTAGTTCGTTACAAAAAAACTATAAAAGGGGGTAAATAGGGTGACCGAAGCCGAAAATAGGCCGCCTACGTATCTCATTCTTGACGAATTCAGTCAACGTAGTTTTCGTCAAAAAGAAATAATACAGGGGGTAAATAGGGTGACCGAAGCCGACCTGAGCACCTCGATCTCATTCTTGAGAATGTTCATCAACTTAGTGTCTTTCAAGAATAAAAAAACAAAGAAAATAATAAAGGGTGTAAAATAGGGTGACCGAGCCGCCATAGGCCTCCTACTAATCTCATTCTTGCGAATTCAGTCAGACGTAGTTCGTTAAAGAGGGATAATAAATTCAATTGGAAAATACAAGTAACAACCAGAACGATTACAAGTAAATACAGAAAAATGTGAAAATGAAAGCTTCCGATGTAGTACTCTTGACCGCATCTGAGTTGATCGGCTTGGGCATACAGCTCCCTCCATTTCTGATTGCCAAAGCACCTCCGATAGCACCTTTACGAACCATATAGACCTTGCCATTGTTGGTGCGAACTTTCTTTGTACTCGTCTTGATGAGAAAAATAACGCTTAAGGGCCAACTGACCGACCTCAAAATTTTTGGCCTCTTACTCTTTTGTGACAAGCGTGAGTCATTCTCTGTCATACAACTGGCCATGCAAACGTCGAACCATTCTCTTCTCGAGCAATCAAGGCTAGTTGATCAATCCTCTACTTAACCATCCGGCGTTGCTTACTCAGCTTCTTGGATGATCCTCATGATGGAATCCTCGACTTCAACAGGTACGACGGCCTCTGTTCCGTTACTAGCAAGTACGGAGTAAGCCCCGGTCGATGTTCGACCGTTGTTCGTAACCTAGTAATCATATGTGCAACATTCATGCCACCTCGCTGTTTGCCATCATCGTCCTCAAAATCTTCTTTGATATTCTTGTGGCGGCTCTCATAAACTCCTTTCAATTTGAGGGCGATAGCAGTTGACCTTGGTGAATACTTTATTAAATTGTTCACCAAGCTTCTTTCATCAATGGACTGTTGAATTTGCACTGTTATCAGTAATAATAAATTCCTGGGACTCCAAATCTGCATATCAGATTTGCTGCGGACAAAATCGGCCACCCACTTTCTTGTTTACGACTTGTAAGAGTTGCTTCCCCCACTTGTTAAATAATACAATGGGACCAAAATGATCTGTGTCCATTAGAGCGGCTGGCTCTAATAGGACCGCCTGACATCCATTCCCCACTTTCTTTTGTCGTAGTCGTCACCTCGTCGTTCATTTAACCCATACCTCATTTTGCTCTTTTGCTGCATGACATGACATGACGTAGCCAGGTTTATAACGTACGTTACTTGAATTCATAAGCAAGACACAATTAGGAAGGTAAAATATAACAAGCAATTAAATAAACAAAGTCAAAATAAGGAGGCTTTTCATTTAAATCAAACAAAATGCGGGTCTTGGGTACATGGCACAAGGGCTTGTGTCGCCCTTTTTTAAACAGGCTCTGCGACATAATTTGAAATTCCAAGCAATTAAAGAGAATGCAAAATGGTGGGTCTCGTGCCTCTTCGGACGACCACCGATTGTGGTATGCCAAAATAACTCCTTTTTTCTACCACAAGAGTTCAGGGACAACAGTAAAAACAAAAATTCGGCGTAGAACGTCCAATTTTGCATATCTCCCCCTGGTTCCGCATCACGAATTCCGCGCCAGGCCGCCTCCTCGATGATGGGAATTTTTTCCTGAAAAGGGTCACAGATTCCTTCCCCGCCATCTTCGGTCGTTTCTATCATGTTGGTGTTTTCACCCACATGATTTGGCAACGTATTTTTGTGTGACGTTTGGCGCAGCAGTGCTGAAGGGAACCACTATCCTGTCAATCAAGTCCCTTGGATCTTGTGCTTGATATTGATACAGTCTTGCTGTACATGTCCCACTTTTGGAATGACTAATGCACTCTCTGCTCTCGTTCCGTAAATCTTGATTGATATCCACGGGCTTGGCCCCAGCGGGGTGGATGTATCCGGACCGCAGACATCCTTCAAACAACTTGGTTCCTGCTTTCAGCCAAACAGTGAAGCTCTGGAGGGCTTCTTCTCAAACTGGTCGAGGGGAATCATAACCCGCGCTTTGTTGAGGGGGCAGACGTTTTGGTAATAATGCGGTCATTTCGGCGTGGGAGCTTGGGTTTCGGGGTAGTGTTGGCATTTGGAGTTGGTAATTTGGATGGGCTTTGATAATGCTGGGGTTTGTATTTGATATTGCAGGGGACAGGCTCTTCGATAACTTGGTGTACATTAGCGCAGCTGGGAGCGACAATTCTGGTATGGTAGGGACTTGATAAGCTTGGGGGTATTTCGGATATATGTGATGGAAATTTGGGGAATTGGGAATGATCATGATACGACAAAATATGGGGATCTGGATACGTGAGGGCAGCATTGTAGTGGCGGAATGATTGATTCTGAACGGTGCTTATGACGCTTTGATGAGGGTATGGAGGCCTTGGGCACGTGGTAAGTTCTGGGGAACTTTCTTTCCCCGTGTGGAGATTGCATTACCCTCTCTCTTTCTTCCTAAACACCCGAGACCCTGGCGATGCAGACACTACGGGCTATCTTTCCCGACTCAAAGGGCCATCCTCGATAGTCTCACCAGACTTGACATCCGCGAACCTGCGCCGATTAAGAGATGACTTGTCATAATACTCGCTCCTGCACCCGTATTAACACCTCCATCATCCTCCTTCCGTCATTGCGGCCTCCACCCTCGCTGCTTCTTTCCTCCACCTTTACGCGACTCACGATCGCTTCTGTAGGCTCTGCTTCATCTTCTCCAAGGAGTGAACCGATCAGGACTATCTCGACGTTGTAACGCGAATCTGTCGTGAACTTCTTAAGCCAGTGCGCTCCAAACTGGGCCATTGTCGAGTCTCGTGGATGTGAACCATTCCAAGGCCTCCCCTCACAGGCTTCGGCTGGAACAACCTCATCAGCACGCTTCATCTTTGCCAACTCCCACGAGTGTCCCAGTGAGCTCTTAAGGTTTGCCATGGGGTTGCCCACGCCCTCCGAGGGTATCAAACTGCGGAATCTCGAACCCTTCAGGTAGGTTCAACTCTGGTGATGCTTTTCTGCGTAGAGCTTAACCCGCGACGTCTGAGTACTTGCAATCAAATCTCATTGCCCTCCTTGATCTCCTCTTGTATGTCTACCTTCGCTTCTCCGCTCGCCCTCCACCTCTTTCTTGGCTCCCATAATGGTCCCACTCGGAGCCGTGCACTCTCATGCTTGTGCCGGGACAGGGACTTGAAATGTGGTTCTTTTGAGGGAGGGTCTGGCTATAGACGGCATCGGGGTACGTCTGTGCGGTTGATCGGTTTTTGCGGATAATTTTGGGGATTGGCATTTGGTTTAAGTGGGATGCGGTGTTTTGGAATTGAAGGCGGTGGGATTTTGGGTTGATTTTGGGGTAGTGGGCCTGTTTGAGTAGTTTGGGGATTGGTGGGGCCATTTTGGAGGATGTTTGAGGTAGGTGAGTTTGAATAGTGAGGACTGATGGAGGCGTATTGGGAGGTTTTGTTGGTCGTATCTATCCCGACGGGTTGTGCACGGGTGTCGATTGACGGTGTTGATTGGATCCGTTGGGTGAGGGGAAGTATGTAGGAAGGTCTCGCGGAAGAAAGTTGGGGGCCAAACCCGGGCGGAGGGTGTCTTGCCTCCGTTGCATCTCCACCCTCAGTCCCAGCTATTGCTGCATCAGTGGCCAATAAGCTCATTCTGCTTCTGCCACGGTGGGCTGAGCCACCCGGACATCTGTGAGGTGACTTGTTCGTTGTTGTCGCCATGTTCGTATTTTTCGTTCGTCCCATGAAGTAATCCTGCGCGACCTTTTGATCTGGTAAGTATGGTGATCTCCAGCTTTATCGACACAGATCAGTAAGAGGTACCTGAGCGGTCAAACATACTCCAAGGCCAATTTTAGTACATTCCCCGGAGTAAAAATGCATAAATATCCGCACATAAAACAGATATGATCCACACAACAAGTCGCTTTGTTTTGTAGGATACTTAACCCAACCACGAATGAGGCGGAAATATATTTCTGAACAACAGGAATTGGTTGTTTTGGAACGTCATCTCGGGAAAGCTGAATCACGTCAAGCTAGATTTTCCTCAGTTGCTTTTTGACGTCCGTTGATCTTATCTACATATCTTTGGTAACTACGAGAGATATGAATTTTTCAGCGATAGGGGACGGCCGGGAAAGCTGCCTACGTATTCGGGTCAGAGACGATAGGGTGGTGGTAATGGGAGATGGTTTTTGTTTTTTTTTTTTTTGGTGGGACTTGAGACATCGAAATTTGGCTCCGAACATTTTAATAGTGGCTTCTGTATATGTTGGGATTTCTTGGCTAGGAGTGGGTTTAACAATATCCTCATTCTAAGCAACATAACACCTAAGCATTTATATATTCGATGTCAAACAATATGATGCGTGCGTGAGGTCCGAAGACCTTGACGCATTTTTGGCGATTTTTCCTCTAAAAAATGGACTATACTCCTTGGGAGTTAAGTCTCCTAGTCTGATGCCTAATTTTGGTTTCGGTTTCGCTCACTTAGGCTTTCTAGAAAATTGTTTTTCAATAGAGACGTTACCCGGGTCGGACAACATCGGGGTGGAGCTATCGATACGCCGATTAAACCGCAATTCCGCTATTTATTCGTCTCTCCCAAATAATTCTTGGGTATGTCTAAGAGAAGTCGCGTAAGCCGCGTAACTTCCGTTTCCTAATCAACTATGTGCCGATTTGGCTGAAGTTATGCCATGAAAATTGCATTTTTCAAAAAGCTAAAGTATTTTAATCAATAAACAGTTATCGCAATTAGTCCAACTATGTGTCTTAGGTTAGAATCCTCCAAATACTCACCCATTAGCGTCGCATTTCTGTTATCGAAAAGTCGATTTTTTCGAAAAAGAGTTTGTTTTATTTTTGACTTTTTCGGAGTCGCCACTTAATTTTTTAAGAAAAATCAAGAAAACTTATTCCTAAAATAACTTAAACAGAAAAATTATTTTGAAAATATTTTAGGGGGTTCGGGATTCATATTAGTGTCTTAGGAAGGTGTTTAAGGCACCTAAGACACTCCGCTAATTTACGGTTTTCCGGCGATTAACTTATTTGACTATTTTATTTTACAAATCTTTAAGTTGAACTTATCATAATATTCTCTTAGGCAAATTTTCAAATTTCAAAATATGTTGCTTATCTTGAATTTTGCGAACCTGTTTCAAAATTGAACTTCTTTAAAGTTTTATCTAAACCGAACTTCACAAATTTGAAATACCATTTTTTAAGACTTAGTTTAAAATTTAACAAAGTAGAAAAGCGTCTCGGTGGGGTTTGGAGGTTCCTAAGCTTAGACTAACGGCATTCAACACGGAAACGACATAAGCAAATAATAGAGAGAGAGAGGGAGAGATTTGGGTCCAAACTCGGATTCTGTTCGCCTTGACCGAGTTTTGGACCCACCTGTCTTTGGGTTTTTGACCCATTTTAGTACCTGTCCTAATCTAACATACAAATAAAATATAGAAAAACAAAAGGGGGCAAGAGGGCTTAGGCCCATTACAAAATATACAAAGTAAAAATAAAAAATGAAAGAAAAGTCTTCTAGCCCATCATCTTCAATTTCCATGACCCTTGTCTTTCTACACTTGCTCGTTTTGATGGATTGACTCGATAATGTTTCGAGTCTTCATGACTCTCCCGAAATGTAGAGGAGAATGGAGTCCCAAAGTGGACTCGCGAGAGAATTTCCCATGCAACAGAATAGAAATAAATTAGTATATGGAAGATGGACTAATAACACGCATCTTGAATAAACGAAAATAAAACAGACTATTATGCGATCGAATTAGGAGAAACAGAAAGACTTAACATAATTCCCAAAGAACCGAGACATAAAACAAAATCTCACAACGAATAGATCAATAATGGTGACATGCAATGCACATACCATACTAATGCACCTGTCACATGCAAGGACGCACACCATCACTACTTAACAAATGTGCAAAATGGGTAACAACTTTTATTGAACAAAACATGCTACAACAAATAAGCTATCACGACTTTATCAAAATTCATAAAATAAAAAGAACTAATGCCATCCGAAGAAATGACCCCATCTCGAAAGCAATACACTTAACAACTCGGCAATAACAAGATACTTGAAGTAAAACTATAACGTAACTCAACAATACCACTAGTAAGATATCGACGCCATGGAATTTCTTAACGGAATCGAACCTAGAGAGAGCTACAGAAGGACCAACGAGCATGGATGGCAAAAGAGTACAACAAACATTTAATTTTTTATTATTTTTTTAAAAAAAAAAAACGAAACAATACCTATCTGACCATGAATAACAAGTCAACCAATCTAAAAAGGACAGAACAAGGTCCACCTCTAATCAACCAAAGCTCCTATCGATGGAAAATAATCTCAAGACGACATTACTTACAACACAATTCACAGAGGTATTTCAAATTCATTCAGCTTATAAGCATCCAGTAAACATAGTCGACGAATCGAACCAAACAAACAATAGCATGATTTTGACACTTTCTAGTACGTATCATTCTAGCCGACAAATAACAAGAGATGAGACCCAAATATAATCTTAACACATATAATACTTCGATCACAGGATTCACAAGGCTGAGAGAGCTAAGTCCTGGAACTTGATAACGTTCATTGCTAAAAGAGTCATGCTAGGTCTCCTTCAGAATTTGACGAACAGAAACTTGCGACTGTTAAATACATAGCGGATATTAACACCAAGATGGAGACAACCGAGACACGAATGAGAAACATCAAGGGCACCCACAGCCACTTATAACAGAACTAAACAACAGGAGACAACAGAGACATGGATGACTGCTTAAAACACCCGATCAAAACTCGGCTTACGAGCATAACGAAAAGAGAACCATTGAACAGTAAACAAAACAACAACGAAGGAGGTCACGAGATAATCAAAACTAACAGAGAGTTCACCTCTTTCGGGGCAGCGAACGAGACGAGGACGAGCAGCGACGGCGGTAACTTCCACCCCAAACGGAAACACGAGCGCCCAGAGTCGGAATGAGAGTCGCGGAATCGGACGACTCGCTAGTCTCTTTGAAACTCCCTGACCCTCTGTAACACGCTTAATTCCTACCGAGAAAAATAAACAAAACAAAAACTAAACGGCCAATGTTCATTCACTCTTGATTTTTCACTCTCTCGGTTATCCCGTATTCTCTTTGCTTCCGTCTTCTGAACAAACAGAGAAGAACAGAATATTTTCAAAAAATTTTTGTATCAATTCCTTCGTGATAAAACTCTCCAAAATTCCAATAGAAGTTCCAACCGAAATTTTTCAACCTTAGAATCGCTAACCAATTTTCGCTCAAATCTCCCACCAAAGAATGTCTAACCCCTCTTCTGAAGAGGGGTGGGGTTTATATAGAAGGGGAAAAGGGTTTCGGAAGAGAGAGGGCGGGAACGTGACCATTGATTTCAAAATTTGAAATCCCTTCCATTAATGGGGCAACCCCTTTTTTCTGAAAAAATTCGTCCTTTGCGGAAACGGAAAAAGGGGAAGGGATGGCTAAGCACGTCTGTTTTTTCTATATCCGCGAACGCAGGTCTGAAAAAGTAGTAGAATAGCCGGAAAGGACGATAATAGATGACCGTGCTGTGAAAAAAGGAAGAGAGTAGATGATAAGTACGACGAGAAGAGCTGAAGCGAGGTGAGGTGCATTTAGGAGAAAAATGGGAGGGAGATGGGCAGAGGAAGGAGAACCGAAGAGGCTAAGCCGGGTGGTGAGGACGTGGACGGGAAAGGAACAAAGAAAGTGAGGCGGGGGTGATAGAAGATAAGGTTATTTAGTCAACAGGATTGTGGTATGATAAAAGAGATGAGGGATGGGGACCCCGCCGAACGCATGCACAGAACGAACAGGCAGAGGAGAAGAGACGTTGCAGGGCTGTAGTACGTCTATTTTTTTTGCGTGGTGAAGGTCGCGTGAGGGAGAGCGCTGGATAGTAGTAAGAGAGGGGAGAGACGCGAGGGTGAGAAGAGGATATTTTTCCATTTTTTGGGTCTTTCGCTTTTCTCTTCTCTCTTCTCTGGCGTTTTTCTTTTCTTGACGATTTTTCTGTTTTTTGGGAGTTTTGGGACGAAGGGAAAGGAAAAGGGAGGGCGCGGTTATGGATCAGGGGTCGGGTCGGGTAATAAGGTGGGGTTTGGTCGGGGGTTTAGGTGGGGTTTAGTGGAGTTGGCTTTGGTAAGTGGGTGTGAAAGAGGGAGTTAGTGGGCTGCTGAAGGGAATTGGATGGCTGGAGTAGGGGTTAGCGAAGATGGGCCGGGTAATTTATTTTGGGATAATTAAATTGGTGCGAGTAGAAGGAATGGCCTGGGGTCAATTGGTGTTGGGAATTATTTTGGAACTTGGGGTGGTTTCTCTTCTGAATGCGGAGATTTGAAGAAGAGGCCACAAAATTCTCTTTTGGTCATGTTTAAGGAAAAAGCTTGACGAAATTTGATCAAGTCTCAAACCAACCAATTGTATCAACTATCACAGCCTCTTTATTATAAAATAATGATTAAAATCGTAAAGTGATTCAAAAGTATAATTAAATTTTAAATTAAACTAAGCTTGATAAAACATTTAAGTGTATAATTTGATGATTTTTGGAATAACATAAGATTACTACTTATATACATAATTATTATATATATATTTACCTAAAATTTCAGACACGAGGCATTCGACGTAGCATAACATTTATGTATTTGTTATTATTTCGACAATCTTATAAACCTAATTAATTTAAATTAAATTATTTGAAAAATTTAGGAAGCTCGATAATTAATTTGTATCGACACGGGTCAAAAATTGGGTGTCAACAGTATCTTTTAGTATTTGTTAATGCACTCTTTTGAAAAAAACTAAATAATGTCAATAATTTTTTGTCGCTTTTGCTTGGGAAAGATTCCATTACAGTTTTTTTTTATCCCTTACAATATACACTCACCCTCATTATGACCTGACACACCCTACACACAGTCACATTTTTCATATACACCATCAAAATGAACAAATACATTCTCCACATAATCACATTTTTCGTATACACCCTCGTGATGACCTAATACACTATATGCATCGTCATTTAATTTTATTCTCACCCTCATCATGACTTGACACATATACTCTTGCATACACACATAATTTTTCTCGTAATCTTGCACACCCTTACATTTTTCATAACTGAATTGAAAAGGACAAAACGACTCTTACCTATCGATTAATCTCCCTTAGGGAGGTCAAGTGAGATCAGAGAAAGAGAACAATCATCGCTAAGACATGTTCTTCAAGATTCAAACTCTAACGAATCCATCTTCTCTTCGGCACCAGGTATATTCCACCATATTCATCAAAAGCATGGGGGGGGGGGGGAAGTCCTGGACCATCGCTATTTCCTTTCAATCGAAATCCACTATTTTTGGGGGGACTAACAAAATATAATTCGGTGATATCATGCATGATCTCTCCATTACTAATCTGGTGGGGTAGTTGATTCTTTTATATGAATATTAAGATTCTCAGCTCTACATTTCAGATTGTATTACGAGTTTAGTTTCTTTTCGGATTTGACAATTAGTTAAAAATAAGAAATAAAAATTCTTTCGAATCAGTTATGAAAAAAAATCCTCTAAAGAAAAAGGATTATCTAGGTTTTCTCATTAAAGGATATTAAATTTCGTTTAATTTTCCTTCACAAATACTATTTTATATTTTTCATGCCCTTTTTATATTAATTTTTTCCTTTTTTTTCAGATAAAAAGTCATCTGAAAATGTTATTTTCCACTTTGGTACAAGAGTAAATTATTAGAAGGGAGTTTATTTCTCTCGTCGCGATTAATTAGTATTAACAATTTATAAATCATCTTAGTTGACTCGGAGAAGGTATTAAGTCTAATGGTTAGATTTAGTTCATATCAAATGTTTTGATTATATCATGAATATAAGGGGTGACTGGAAGCTGTTTCTTTTTGTCTGGCCTCTTATGTTTTGAACATGCCACCATTACCATACTTACTGAACTTTCGCCTGGCGTTGGTATAAAAGATAAAACGATTTACGGTGTTGGCCTCTCGTCATAATTCAGACGCCTCTTTAGATACGCCTCATAATTGATTATAAAATTTGATCCTATGAAAGAATTCTCTATTTCAGGTCAAAAGAGTGAAACTTACAAGGAAAGGAAGATCATAAAAGAGGCGTGTGATTTAACTTGAAAGGAATTTGACAGTGACAAAATGTGTGCAAATTGAAATATCAGCACACGCACGCACCGACGGGTCACGTACAACTCATCACGACGCCTTCACTGTCCGCGGGCACTGCGACGTGGAACTGTCAACTGCACAGCACACACACCTACAAATTTATGACCTTCCGGGGGGGGAGATCAAGTCTGCCTTATTTCTGAAGGTGCCTGAAAGGGGGGCTGGGGGGGGCGCACATGGATTGGCTGGTGAAGCTCTAAGCATTTAAATAAGTTCGTTATAAGGGAGTAGGGTTTCTTGTCTATTTATTTATTATCTTATAGCAGAGAGATGTTGGGCCTTTTCTCAAATGAGCATTGGAAAAATCGTTAAAGAAGTGAAAGGCCACTCAGTATCCATTCTCGCAAGATCCCCTAAACTTCTTTTTGCCAAAAAGTTCAATTGTGTGAAAGGGTGATCCAGCCTGCTTCATTTGATAATGGGTCTAAAATAAATGACCAAACCAAGTCCTTCAACCGCCTAGGCTTTCCTTTTCCACTTTTTTCTATTTTTTTTGCTTTCTATCTTTAATTAAAACTTCAAACTGTGTCAATGATTTTAAGGCTTATGTGTTCAGCATTGTGGGGTTTTTTTTTGCTACGACAAAATTACATGGAAAGTTCATAGTAGCTATGACTCACAACATACATTTGATTGACTTATGCGTAGTATGATTCGCAATGTACGTTAAATTCTTTTTATGGGGATTTGATATAGAGACTTAGAGACTATACAAAAGGTATTGTTATCAATTTTGATATCCATATCTTACATCTGTGACAAAAATGTGATTGTTGTTAACTTTTATATGAGGGAAGAGCTTTAGAACATATAACAAAAAAGTGTAATAATGAATTATTTCATCATCAGAAGTTCTTCAAGCATTTGATATAAAACAATAGAAAACTCAATAAGACATATAATACATGTAAATACTGGCAAGCAATTTGATGTAAACTTATAAATGACATATTGAAATTTTCTGAGTCCATAAGAAAAAGTAAAAAAACGGAGGGAAGAAGGAAGATGGAAGAACCGGTCAATATTGCATTTGGGGTTAAAAATTCAAAATAGAGTTAGATTTTTTCAAGAAATAATTAAAATTATCCTTTGACTATAATAAAAAGCATTTAAGCTAGTTTTACCTTGATTAGTCGTCGTGGTTAACCATTTTTTGGATATTCTAGAAATTCTTTTATATTTTATGGATATTTTTTTAGGTTTAATGCCCCTAATAGAATCGTTTTGTTGTTGCTCAATAAAAAATCTTTTAAGAAAAATAAAGTCTCAACCATCAACAAGGCTAAAAGATTCCGATTGAGCAAGTTTTTTTGTTTTGTCGCCTTTTACAATACTACAACACGCACCCCCCTCATAATTATCTGACACACTATAGCACGACGAGTCACGTTTTTTCATCTAGCATCATCGAGGCATGATCTTGATCATTCTATAGCAAAGCACAAATTTTCGTATACAAGCCCTTTATGATAACTACACATGGTATCTCGACTATATACCTGGAGTCGTTCATTTTTTTTATCGCACCACCCTCATTGTGATTTGACACTAATACTTCTTGCGATCACACAATATTTTTCTCGTTAATCCTACGCAAACCCTTAGGGCCACTTTGTTAACTGACTTGAAATTGACAAAAACACTCTTTCTTATAGCCAAATAAATCTACCGGCTTAACACTTGAGAGTAGAGAAAGAGAAGTAATGACATAGTCAGCTCGCTAAAACATACATTCAGGCTCATTCTCTTAACTAATTCCTATTCACTCTAGTTCTCCACCATGTATATTCAGCCATATTCATACAAAGTGCATAGTCTCTTGACCTCGGCTTATTTCCTTTCAAATCGAGAATCCACTACTAAACTGAAAATATAATCGAGTTATATCTCATGATTCTCGCATTACTAAATTGGTTTAGTTGATTCTTTTATAGTGAATTTAAGAGATTTCACATCTAAGTGAGGTTGTATTAGAGTTTAGGTTCTTATTCGGGATTAGCACTAATTAAAAAAAGAGAAATAAAAAAATTCTTTCGAATAAGTATTATTAGAGACAAAGTGGAATCCTCATACAGAGAAAAAGGATTTATCTATGTTGATCCTCATTAAAGATAGTTAGAATTGCAAGCTGAAGGAAGGGTGTTCTGCTATCAGGACAAATAATTTTTTTATATTTTTTAGTGGCCTTTTTTATTAGCGGTTTTTTTTTTGTGCACATAAAAGTCAGTTGAAAATGTTATTTTGCGCTTTTGTAACTTAAAGTAATTATGAACGTTTTAGCGTTCTCGTATCCGATAATAGTATTTACAATTTATAAATCCTATCTGTATTTGAGCGGGAAGGACAAAAAAAAAGGTATTAGCTACATGTGGCTATTATTCATTCAAATTTTTTTATTATATTGGGGGAATAAAGGTGGATTGGTGAGGATCTTATTTTTCGTACAATCAAATGACAATCTAAGAAATTTACGAAAGAGGGGTGGTACAAAGGTTTAAAAACTTAAGGGTTTCCTCTACGATCTAATTCGCCAACTTTCATATCTCCATAATATGATTATAAATTTGGTCACGAGGATATATCATATTTAAGCAAAAGAATTGACACTTAGAAGGGAAAAGACATAACTTCTGATTTAACTTGAAAGAATACAAAATGGTGGCAAAATTTAATACACACACGGTCACACACACGGCACGTCACGACGCGATCGGGGGCGCCTCTCGCTCCATCACACTCAGCTCAACTATCTCACTCCTCACTACTCAGCTCAACACATGGTTAGTTCAGAGGCTCACCTACGATAAGAATTTAGTTTCTTTCAGAATTTAACATACTCCTATTTATATTAGCTGCCGCCATGGATTGACAACATTAAATAATCATTATAGTATTTCCTATGTAAAGGGGTTTATTATATGTTAGGTCCTTTTTGCTTCATGAGAAGTTGCAAAAATCTTAAGGAGCCACAAACTCAGATCCATTCGGTCCTCAAACTACTCGTGTCTCAAAAATCAAGGTGAGATGGGGGGTGATCCAGCCCTGTCCATTTGAAAGGGTGTCGAAGAGTGACCAACCAAGGCCCACACGCACCTAGCTTTCTTTTCCTCCACTATTTTTTCTATTTTTTTCTTTCTATCTTTTAAAACTTACAAACTTGTCATATTTTAACTAATTTCACATGTCTAAAAGACAAAATTGACATGAAAGGTTCATCATTAATATCAAATCATGCAAAGTATTAGTAACAGAGAATTACAAAAATGGTGTGCCAATTGAAATACACCCAAACACACCCACACACACACGCACTCACGCTCATCACTGCACTCATGGCACCGACTGCTCAACAGCGACAGCATCGCAATAACGCACTCGCACACACACACACATCATAACTTAACGAGTAACGTATTTCTGAAGCCATATCAAAGAAGAATTTGCAAAACAAGCGTTTTCTCTCCTCTTTGTTAAGTGAGACCCTTAGGCTCTCGGCCAGGGTATCATATCACGAACCTCAAATATTCGCTTAAGAGGGTGGGGGGGTGTTTCTACCGGAGAGTAGGAACGCAATTTGTGAGAATTTGGTGAATCAATGTCACGTTTGTGTTGAATAGAGAAAGATTTGTTTGTGGATGGTGGTTGATGATGAGTGCAATTGTAGTAGAGAGTTTCATTCTTGTTGTTGAGAACAATTAGGAAATGAGACAAAAAAAATTTGGGTGGGTTCCTTTAAGGCCCTACCCTCGCTTAAAAGTGAATCCTTGTATGGTCAGTCTATGGACTTGGTTACTACTAGAAAGAGTTTATTAAAGGTTATGAATTGAAACTTCCAATCACCGTGTAACTGAGTCTGTTTTTGGTGCATTTTATTTTTTATATTTTAAGAAGGAGGAGGATGCCAGGAGGAGGAGGAGAGGCAGAGGCCAGCTGTTTAGTGCGGAGGAGGAGTTTGTGTTATGGGGCCTTCAGTTAGAGTACTAGGATCCGTTATTATATGTAATTCCACATGGTGGGTGGTGGGATTGAAATGAAATTACAAATTATTATATAGTCGCCTGTGTATTTATTATAAATTATGATCCTTTTCTCATGAGAATGTCAAAAATTTGTAAAGGCCAACTTAATCAGATCCAGTCATCCCGGCCAAGCTTGTGGGCCAAAATTCAAGGTGCAAGGGGGGGGTTGATTTGGCCGCTTCAATGAAATGGTCTTGAAAGCACCCAACGACAGCGCCCAACTCTTATGAGTTTGTATCAAAAAAAAAAAAGAATAGCTAGCTTTCTTTTCCAGCTTTCTTCTATTTTTTTCTTTCTACTCTAATTTAAACATAAAGGTTTTGTCAATATTTTTATATATTTCACATTTCTACTAAAATTACAACATGAATAGTCGCCTAATAGTATATTCACAATACCACATAACATACTTTAATTGTATGAGTAAAGTAGTGATTGCAAATTACAATTTAATTCTTGTATATGATTGATAGAATACCGCTTAGAGACATATGGACAAAAAAGGTATTGTTATCAAATTGATATGTGCAATATACTTGAGGTAGCATACTCTAATGACAACGAATGTATTGTGTGCATTAACCTTTATATATGAAGCTTTCAGAAACTATAACAAAATGTGTACTAGGCAAATTATTTCAATCAATTTTCTCCATGAATTTGATATAAAATAATAGAAACAAGGATGATCATGAATAAAAGTCAATGAAAGTTCAATGAAATATGATGTAAAATTAGTAAGCATTGGAATTTTCAGTCAATAAGAAAATAAGAAGAAAAAAAAGCGGAAGCAGTTAAATGTTTGTTTGGCATTGGGTTTGAAAATTCAAAACCCGGGGATCCAGATATGAGTTCATCAAATGAGTTATTTTGGTCTTGCAAGGGAAAGTCTGTCAATCACAAATTACGCCTTTAGGAGATTACTATAATAGATACAGTTGAAGGGCAAGGAAGCAAGATGAAAAGACAAAGAAGATAACAAGCAAAAAAGGGGGGAGGGGGGGGGAAGGGAAGATAGGAACCAAAAGGGAAGAGGGCCTTTTAAAATTATTTGTTCAAATATTGTTAGCCGGTAGAGAAACAGGGGGGGCGGATCGCCGGATATTTTATATGGGAAGAAATGCCGAATGATCAAAAAAGATAATTGGGAAAATGTGCATTTGGTGGTTCAAAGAATTCACAAAATGAGATAGTTTTTTGAAGAAATAATTAGAAACTTAGTCCTTGTGAGCAGGGCTATATGGGATAGATGTCCGCAATGGTACTCGTGGCGGGATAACGTGGGGGGTGGGACGCGGTGGGGGAGACCGTGAAGGGGACAGGAACCCCTCGAACCTATGGGCGCGGAAGTCTCAGTATACAGCACTTATAATAGGCTATACTAAGGTCCTATTACCTTGGGGGATACCAATGTAGGGAATAAAACTAGGGGGGGGAAAGGGAAAATGGGAGGGGGGGGGGGGTCCCTTGAATCTATTTTATGCGAGGGGAGGGGAGAGGAAGAAGAGTGACCCGAGGGGGGGGGGGGGGGGGGAAGGAGGGAAGGGGAGACGGGGAAGGGGGAGGGACGGCAATTGGTGACGGTGGGTAGGGCATAGTTACTGGGTTGTGCTACCAGGGAGGAGGGATAACGACGTGCAAGGGCGAAGAAAAGGGGATAGAATATCTTACCCGTAATCTCTTTTATACTCCCTTACTTGGTTCAGCTATCTGGGTGTGTCTCCAATTATGTTTGACTTTTTTTCAAAAAAACTTGTTCCACGTAGGGCTAAAAAGGGGTAAGCAAAATTAGCTTGAGATAAATTAAGTTCAGGGTGGAATATGAGGTTGTGAGGGGGGAAGAGAGGAGAGGACTTTCAGTATAGTCAAAGTTGTCTCTTGATTTCGGGTCATATCGAGGGTGTCTTGTGCATTATCCCGGCTATAATAAATGAATTTAATTTTTACCATTATTGGTATGTTACCTTATTTGGATATCCTAATCCTTTTTATATTTTGCTGGATAGTTTTTTTGAGTTTTTCACTAATTCTGTTTTGTTTGTTCTCATAAAATCTTTAATAAGAAAAATACACTCCGACCATCAAAAAGTTGGAATGGCTCATCTCAAGACCTCATAATGAGCCTTTGGCCCAGAAAGGCTGTTTTATTTTTACAATATCTTGCCCAAAATAAACAATATACTGTTAACAATAGGATAGTTATTACAAATCCATGAGCACATGAAATTAAAATAAAAATCTGCACATTGAATGAAATACTGTAAATAAATCTCAAATTTTATTTACCTTCATACGTAATTTCCAATATGTAATGCTACCCCATCCCCCCCTCCTATCTTCAACCATCTAAAACTTTATGATAAGAAAATCTGCATGAAATTACCTAGATGTTATCATCGCTATGTATAAGTAGTTAACCAACTGGCTTCCTTCATACTAGCAAAGACATGTACATAATATCATTCAATTAATAAATGGGCCACCAAGGCTCACAGACAGTATGCCAAGATTCAAGTACAATCACCTATACATGTAACAGTTCAGCATAGGATAAAAGTGGGAAAAACCTTGTTTAACACGACTCTTGCTAAAGATCTAAAAAAGGAACAAACATTATAGCTGGCTCATATATATAATAATAGGTCACTTCATCGAATGGCGTGGTCACTAATGAGTTTGCAAAACGATCTCGGGAGGCGCCATACTAATAAGAAATAGGGCCCAAGAACCTATGCTCTCATAGTTTCTATTTGGGATCACCTCCTGCCATTGCACTCAATGCTCTTGTTGCTTGATTGTTTTTCCTGTACAAATAATACTCGCGATCAATATCAAGCTTATTTGCATTCAACATGATTTCACCTCCATAAAAGTTGGAAAAATATGTGGGTCATAAAGAGGATTAGGTAGAGAGTCAAAATGGTTAGTTGTCATATGAAAGGGGAGAAAGGGGGAACAATAGAATTTGAGCAAGATTCTGTCGCTAAAGCAGTGAGTTTTTGTAGTTTGTCTAGATGAGATTGATATTCCAATCTTTCTAAAAGGACCTAGCATGTTGGTGGTAGTGGAGGTGAAAAAGCTAACCACACATTAATTACTTGAACGCTACTATTGAAAATATAATTCATGGTGGATTAACCAAAATTCATAAAGATGGTGCAATTCATTAGAGTAAGATATAAAAAGTAATTCGTTAAGCGATTGTTTAGCTCAAGGGATAAATTGGATTCTCCCATTATAAATTTTGATGTTAAACATATTTCGTATTTGATTGGAAGTATTACCTAAGATCACTGTTATTTTTATACTAAAATCATAGTATCGCTCATCTTATATAAAAAGTGGGATTGATATAATTCCTAGTTTTGAACCAAATGACACCAAAGAAAATAATAGGAGCGATGAAGGATGGAAAAAGATAGAGCAAGTGTATATACAAAAAAAAACTGGGTGCTTTGAACTGCTCCATAGACTACTATCCACTATGACACACTAAATTTTAGACTAGAAACATCACTACAACTTAACTAAAGTTGAATCTTTTCATCAAAACTTTAAAAAATTAGAACCTACTTAGAGAATAGAGAAAAAATCCGCGCAGTTCAAGAACTTGTAGATTACATCAGGTCTAGCCCCCGAAATTCGGTAAGGTTTCCGCTATGAATTTTTTCCTAAATTTAATAACCTGACTCGATTCAAGATTTACTAGATCTTATAGCCTTTTCAATTCATTCAAGAATACGATTTTTTATCTCTTCTTCATTTAAATTTTTCCTAAATCTATTTTAGCATACCTTATATATATTTGCGAATTAATTCTTAGTAATTTTGACTTTCTTCTTTTTTATTTTAATGGGCTTCATGGAAGTTTAAAATCACACAAAAAGAAGACGTTCTTCAGGATATAGCATATATAGATTTCTTTATTTGAAGGAAGAAAAAGTCTAAATATATTTTTCTTCTTTCAAAAATCCTTATTTTTTTTAATTATATTTTATTTTTCTTAGTTAAGATTAATATTAATTGATATAGTATTTTTTTGTTATTTGTTACTATCTTCGAACATTAGACAAAATAAATAAAAAAAGAGTTTAAAAAAAATAATTTTTTGGTCGCTTTTCTTAACTTGGCCTGGTAACGACTTCCCATCACAATTTTTTTTTGAACGCCTTACAATATACACCCGCCCTCATAATGATCTGACACACCCAACACACAGTCACGTTTTTCATCTACATCATCATAATGTCTTGATACAATCTACACACAATCACAATTTTCATATACACCCTTATAATAATTACCTGGTGCACTATATACATAGTCATTTTTTTTATTCGCACCCTCATGATGACTTGACACACTCTACACAATCATATTTTTCTTCATACTCATTCACCTAATCCTACACACACCCTTGCATTTTTCTTCACTATTGAAGATAAAACGCTCTTCCCATAACCAAATAATCTCTCTTTAAGCTCTTGTAGATTAGGGAAGAACACATACAACAAATCGCTAAACATTTTATTCTACTCTTATAACCATTCTCCCACCAAATGTTTTCAACATATTTATTCAAGAGTATAATCCATTGCCCAATGCTGATGTGATGCTAATGTTTTAATTTTATCAAGCTAAAATAAAAATAAGAGTAAAAGAAGAAGAAGACAAGAACAGAGAGAAAAATGAAAAATACTACTGCATTTATAAGGGTTTCAAAATTCAAAGAGTCAGTTGATGTTTTATTATTTTGTTTATTAAAGAAATATTAAAAAAATATCGATGTACGCATGATGTATATATTTATACTTTTCCTTATTGGCCAACAAGCATTGTTCCAAATTTTATCAAATATGCCTTTTTATCTAAATTTATAGCTTCTCTAGATATGGAGTACTTGTTTAAAATCATTTTTCTAAATTTAAATAACCACATTCGATGACTAAGTGTTTACCTAGACTAATGCTTTCAAGAAATATGAATTTTATTGTCTTTCATATATTTTTTCTAAATACTATTTTTGCATTATCATTATATGGCTGGAATTCATCTTAGTATTTTGGCTTTCTTTTCATTTCAAGGGATTGATGATAATTTGAAAATCATACCAAAGAAGCGTTTCTTGAAGATATCCATTTTGTTTAATTTGAAAGAAGAAAACCTGAGCAAAAATAATTTTTGTTTTAGATTCTTATTTTGTTCAATTCTATTTTTTTTTGTAATGCTAATTAATTGATTAACCATTAGTTATTTTTTGGTATTGTTAATGCACTCTTTGGAAAAAGGTACCAGTAATTTTTGTCTGTCTTTACTTCGGGGAAGATTCCATAGCAGTGTTTTGTTTTGTGCCCTTACAATATGACCGCTCCCCATAATGATCTGACACACGCACCCTAACCACACACTCACTTTTTTCATCTAAGAAATATTGAAGACGGCATAAAGGATAAAAAATTTAGGGTTTCCTCTCTCTACCCCCTCTTTCATATATCCACAAGTGATTATAAATCTTATCATATAATATATCTATCTAAGCAAAGATTGAAACTTAAGCAGGAAAAAGACATAAATTATTTAAGCTTTGAAAGGAATTACAAAGATGGAGCAAATTGAAATACATATATATATATATATCAAAATTAACTAGTAACCTATTTCTTAGCCATATCAAGAAGAAGCATAACAACTTTGTCCTCCTCTTTGGTGAGGCGACCCCTGAGTCTCGCCAAAGTCTTCATATCACGAAGCCGCAGATCTTTCTTAGGAGGGGTTGGTACTGGAGACAGACCCAATTGATGAGAATTTGGTGAATCATTGTCACTTATGTTGGTAGAAAAGATTTGTTGTTGGTGGTGAGTTGATGATAAGTCAATAGTAGTAGAGCTTTCTGGTTGTTGAGAATTAGGAAATGGGACAAAAACTTTTTTTTGGTGGGTTCCTTTAACCCTACCCTCCTTAAAATGAATCCTTGTATGGCCAGCTATGGCTTGGCTCGAAGAAAAGAGTTTATTACAGGTGATGCATTGAAACTTCCATACACCATGTAACTCAGTCTGTTCTTGCATTTTTTTTGTTTTAAGAAGGAGGAGGAGGAGGAGGGGGAGGGGGAGAAGAGGGAGAGGAGGAGGGGAGAGGGGAGAGTGTAGTATGAGTATTGTGAAGGGGTCGGTGAGGGGGCACCTGAGTTTTCATATTGCTAGGATCTACTGTGTGAGGTTGGAAGTGGAAGGAGGAGTTTTTGTGATGCCTTTAGGAGTAAGGCTGCTTATTATAGTCTCCACAGGGACTAGACATAAATTAAATATTATTATATAGTAGACCTGTATTTATCTGTTAGTCTCTTTTTTCTCTCATAGAGTTGGCAAAAATCGGTAAGCCCAAGCAAAATTAATCGCGGGCACAAACTTCGTCGTGGGCCAAAAATTCAAGGTGGAAGGGTGATCGCGGCCCTTATTTGAAAGGGTCTTGAAAATGACCACCGCAAGCCGCAACCCCTACTTTCCTTTTTCCACATCTTTCTTCTATTTATTTTTTTTTCTTCTTTTGCTTTCTTTATTAAAACTTCAAATCTTTATCATATTTTACTATATCACCTGTCAACCAAATTACATGAAAGTTTCAATGAATACAGATCCACAACATACTTTATATATATGAGTAGTAGTGATTCCAATACCAGTTAATTCTTCTTAGGGAATTTGATATCATAGACCTTAGAGACATATGACAAAAAAGGTATTGTTATCGAATTTGATATCATATCTTACATACATTTTACAAAAATGTCTTGTTTTGAATTTTATATAAAGTCTGTAGAAATATATAACACAAAGTGTAATAAAAACATTATTTCATCCAAGTTCTCTTCATAATTTGATATAACAAAAATAATAATAATCATAAATAAATGTAAATAATGCAAGAAATAATGATGTAAAATTATAACCCTTGAATTTTCAAGTCAATCAGAAAGTAAGAAGAAAAAAGAACTGGGAAGGGGAGGGTCAAGCCGGTTAATGTTGCATTTTTTTGGGGTTTAAAAATTCAAAACAAGAGTTATGTTTCAAGAAATATTAAATTATCCTTTGAAGATAATAAAAGCATTTAACTTTTTACTCTTTTAGTCCATTAACCATTTTTTGGATATCCTATCCTTTTAATATTTTTAGGATATTTTTTTTTAGTTTTTCAGCTAATTTTCGTTTGTTGTTCTCAATAAAAATCTTTTATGAAAAATACACACCAACCTTCAACAAGCTAAAAGGATCACTAAACATCAAAATAAGATTTGTGACCTATTGTATTTTAGCAAATCTTAGCCGCAAAATAAACAATATAACTGTTAAAAAATAAATGTATTAGCATTTATACAATCAAATAAAATCGTACATCTAAAAAAAATGTAAACAATTCACTTTTTTAACTCGAATACAGTAATTTTCCCTATCTAAGTATCTACCCAGCCCACCTCTACTTAAACCACTTAAACTTAATATTAAGAATATCTGGCCATGAACTTACTAACTCATATCATCATCCATGCTATAAGTGTAACAACCTGTCTTCCTTCATAATAGCAAAACAATTATCATACTATCTTCAATTATAAGCACACCAGCGTCAAAGACAATGCCTCAGTTGGCAGTCACATATATATTAATTCAACAGAAGGGATAATGGTGAAGAACCTCTTCCATAGCAACTATCAAGAAACTACTATAATTTAGACTAGAAAATAACGACAAACTTAATTAAGTTGATTCTTTCAAATCAAAAACATGAAAATTAGAACCTACTTAGAGGAAAGAGAGGCAAAACCCAGTTCAAGAACGTTGGAAGATTACATTAGTTTTAACCCCGAAATTCGAATGTTTCTCCATGGAATTTGTCACCAACAACTCAGCAAGATTACATCAGCAAAAGTAGCCATCTTAATGTTTGTAACTTTCCTTTTGATTGCAAGTTTCAATCCATAAAAGAATGTCTGATATTGTGGTATTATGGTGCTGATTAAAGCCATATCTTTTATATGTCGGTAAAGGTTTTTAGCTCATTGCAGCTAAAAAGTTATTTTTATTGTAATGTACTTGGCTTATCTGTAACACTCCGTAAATTTCCGACCCATGATATGATTTCTACTTGTATAGATGTGTAATGGTGTTTACTTTTTAATTTGAAGAGTTTCTTCTCGGGGAGATGTAATAGGTCAAATCCATGCTCTAGCCACAACCTGAGTTGAAATGTTCTACCGGTTACCTTTTATTTAAAGGTTACTTTGATCGATTTCCCAAATTTGGGGGGTTCTCCTGAATTTAAAGAAATGTGTGGCTATAACCCTTTCCAACAACATCTTTAAAAAGTCCCTTCTTTCAGATTTCGCACAATGCTCGTTAATTCTATTTGGAGTGCAAAGTTATGTAATTGCACAAAAATATAGCGAGCACACTACATAACTTACTAGAACATGAGCGATTCACACTTCTAGTTTGTAGGTCCATGAGAATATCAACTTGGTTCATTTTTCATCCAGATATTTTAGTATTTTGATATCCTTTAAACCTAGGGTTAATAGTCCACTCTTCTCTCATTTTCATTTTTGTAGTGTGAGAGTACTTAATTGACACCCACCTAACCCATGGCATAAATTTCTATGGCTGGTCTAATCACAATCACTCATTTATAGATGAAAAAAGGACATCTTTCCCCTAATTTTTTCGCTAAAAGACAGTAACAGATTTTAAAATTACTCTACTACGAAATGAAACGTGAGATATTAACACCTATAACATCTAAATGATGTTTGATTTCCTTGTTAGATAATCCATTTATAAAATTCATCTCTCAATTAATAATAACCTTTTTTATTATTCCAACTTATAAGAATACTTTTCTCACAATCTTCCTTTTTAAGTTATTTTTTTATGCATTTGGTCTGTTCTTATTTAACACTGAGTGTTCGTTCTCCTATGGGATCAATAAAAGAAAGTTAGTAATATATCAATGTTATTTTCGATATTAAAACGAAAATGGAGAGGATGATTGACTACTAGCTTTGATATTGAAATTAATAGATCAAACTTCAACATAGGGATGATGGGAAGAACCCACTTGTTTAAACACTACTATTAGAAGATCTAAAAAAGCAACAGCATTATACTGTTCATATATATAATAATAGGTCACTTCACTAATAATTTGAATGATCTTCAGAACCATAACTAATAAGAAATAGCCCATAAACTATTGCTTCTTAGTTTCTATTTGGGATCACCTCTGCCTTGCCTCAATGCTCTTGTTGCTTGATTGTTTTGCCTGTAACAAAATAATACTCCTATCAATTATCAAATTAGTTGCATTCAACAAGATTTTCGACATCCTAACTGGAATATATGTGGTCATGAAAGATAAATTAGGTAAAAAAATTATATGTTGTCATGGAAACACTAGAATTTGAGAAAGATTATGCCCTGAAGTCATGATATTTTGTATTTTGTGCTAGATGATTGATATTCCAATCTTTCTAAAAGGACCTAGCATGTTGGTGGTTAGGGAGGTGAACAAAGGCTACCACACATGAATTACTTGAAACGCTACTATTGAAAATATAATTCATGTGGATTCACGCAAATTCATAAAGATGGTGCAATTCATAGAGGATATTAAAAGTAATTCGTTAAGCTACGCGATTGTTTAGCTGCAAGGATCAATTGTATTCTCCCATTGATAAATTTTGATGTAAACAGATTTCGTATTTGATGGAGTTTACCTAAGATCACTGTTATTTTTATACTAAAGACATAGTATCGCTTCATCTTATATAAAAAGTGTGATTATATAATTCCTAGTTTTGAACCAAATGACCCAAGAAATAATAGGAGCGAGAAGATGAAACCAAGATATAGCAAGGTGTATATACAAACAAAAAATGATTTGTAACCTGCTCCATAGCAACTATCAATATGACACCTATAATTTTGACTAGAAACATAACTACAACTTCTAGAAGTCGAATCTTTCATCAACACTTTAAAATTAGGAACCTACTTAGAGGAAATAGGAGAAAAAACCAGTTCAAAGAACGTTGTAGATTACATCAGTTCTAGCCCCGAAATTCGAAGGTTTTCTCTATGAATTTTTTCCTAAATTTAATAACCTGACTCGATTCAGTATTACTGATCTTCTAGCTTTCAAGAAATACGATTTTTATCCTTCTTGCAATTTTTTTTCTAAATACTATTTTAGCATTACACATATATGTTTGGAATTAATCTTCGTATTTAATTAAACTTCTTTTTTATTTTAATGTGTTCATTGGAAAGTTTAAAATCACACAAAAATGAAGAAACGTTTCTTCAGGATATATAGACTATATATATATATCGTATTTGAAGGAAGAAAAATTCTAAATATATTTTTCTTTCAAATCAGTATTTTTTTAATTATATTTTATTTTTCTTAGTTAAGATTAATTATTTAATTGACTAGTAGTATTTTTTGTTATTTGTTAACTATCTTTAGAAAATTAGAAAAATAAAATAAAAAAGAGTTTAAATAATTTTTTGTCGCTTTTACTTGGACCTGGAAAGATTCCATCACAAGTTTTTTTTTGTCCTTACATCTACCACCCGCCCTCATAATATCTACACAGAATACACACACGCCCACACCCAGTCACGTTTTTCATCTACATCATCATAATGTCTTGATACAATCTACACACAATCACAATTTTCATATACACCCTTATAATAATTACCTGGTGCACTATATACATAGTCATTTTTTTTATTCGCACCCTCATGATGACTTGACACACTCTACACAATCATATTTTTCTTCATACTCATTCACCTAATCCTACACACACCCTTGCATTTTTCTTCACTGAATTTAAAAGGATAAAACGACTCTTCCCTATACCAAATAATCTCTCTTTAAGCTCTTGAGATAGGGTCAAGAACACATAATCGCTTAACATTTATGCTAACTCTAATAAACCCTATTCTCCACAAATGTTGTTCACATATTTATCAAATTATAATCCTTAGCCCTTGCTGCTGTAGATGCTATGTTTTAATTTATAAAGCTAAAATAAAATAATAAGAAGAAGAAGAAGAAGAAAAAGAAAAAGAAGAAGAAGAAAAAGGAAAAATACTGCATTTAGGGTTTCAAAATTCAAAAGAGGTCAAAGTTGAGGTTTTTTATTTGTTTATTTAAAGAAAGATAAAAAAATATCGATTGACCATGATGTATATATTTATATATTTTCCTTATTTGGCCAAACATTGTTACAAATTTTATCAAAATATTCCTTTTTATCTAAATTTATATCTTCTAATATGGAGTAATTTTTTAAATCATTTTTCCTAAATTTAATAACCAAATTCGATGACTAGTGTTTACTAGATCTTATTGCTTTCAAGAAATATGATTTTTATTTATCTTTCATATATTTTTCTAAATACTATTTTTGCATTACATTATATGGCTGGAATTAATCTTAGTGTTTTGGCTTTCTTTTTCATTTTCATAGGATTTATTGATAATTTGAAAATCATACCAAAAGAAGACGTTTCTTGAAGATATACATTTTGTTTTATTTGAAAGAAGAAAAACATTAGAAAAATAATTTTGTTTTAGATTCGTATTTTGTTAATTCTATTTTATTTTTTTTTTGTTAATGCTAATTAATTGATTAACCAGTAGTATTTTTTGGTATTTGTTAATGCACTCTTTAAAAAAAAGAGTACCAGTAATTTTGTCGCTTTTACTTGGGGAAGATTCCATTACAGTGTTTTTGTTTTGTCCCTTACAATATACACGCGCCCTCATAATGATCTGACACACCCTACACACACTCACGTTTTTCATCTAAGAAATATTGAAGACGGCATAAAGGATAAAAAATTTAGGGTTTCCTCTCTCTACCCCCTCTTTCATATATCCACAAGTGATTATAAATCTTATCATATAATTTCTATCGAAGCAAATCGCCATTGAAACTTAAGGCAGGAAAAGACTAATTAATTTAATGTTTCAAAGGAATTACCAAGCTGGGCAATTGAAATACATATATATAGATTAATATCAAATTAACAGTAACCTATTTTCTTAGAGCCATATCAGAAGAAGCATAACAACTTTGTCCTCCTCTTTGGTGATAGCGACCCCTGATCTCGCCAAAGTTCTTCATATTATCACACGAAGCCGCGATATCTTTCTTAGGAGGGGTTGGTACTAGGATACAGACCCAATTGATAGAACTTTGGTGAGATGCATTGTCAGCTTATGTTGTAGAAAGATTGTTGTTGGTGGTGATTGATGATATTCAATAGAGTAGAGGCTTTCTGGTTGTTGAGAATTAGGAAATGGGACTAAAACATTTTTTTGGTGGGTTCCTTAACCCGAACCTCCTTAATAATCCTTGTAATGGCCACTATGGCTTTGGCTTCGAAGAAAAAGAGTTATTACAGGTGATGCATTCAACTTTTCCATCACCTATGTAAGACTCAGTCTGTCTTGCATTTTTTGTTTTAAGAAGGAGGAGGAGGAGGAGGGGGGGTTACGAATAGGGAGAGAGGAGGGGAGAGGGGAGAGTTGGATGAGGAGGCGGAGACTGTCGTTCGATGGTTCTATCTTCTCTTTCTTTTTGTTACTTTCTTTTTCTTTTCCTCTTCTTTTTCTTCGCCTCTTTCTCCGTTCTTCCTTTTCTTTGTTGCTCTGTGGAGGAGAGTTTGTGTGTGATGGGGCCTTTAGGGATTAAGGCTGGCCACCCTTTTATTTATTAGTACTCTCTCTGCTGTCGCACAGGGCCACTTCACCTAAAAATAAAATTCTTATCTCTTCCTAAGTATTTATAATGTTAGTCCTTTTTCTCATAAATTGCAAAAATTGGTAAGGCCCAACTCAAATTATCCGGTCCGCAAACTTCGTGGGCCAAAAATTCAAGGTGGAAGGGTGATCCGGCCTTTATTGAAAGGGGGTCTTGCATGGACTCACCCAAGCCCAACCCCCTATCTTTCTTTTTCGCTTTCCTTTTTGCCTTCCTATTTTTTTTTTCTTTCTATCTTTATTAAAACTTCTTCAAACTTATCAATATTTTAACTATAAATCACATGTCTAACAAATTACATACCTGAAGTTCATATTAATATCAACACAACATACTTTATAGATATGAGATAGTATGATTCCAAATTACATTTTAATCTTCTTATGACTTTGCATATCAGAGTACCTTAGAGACATATGACAAAAAGGGTATTGTTATCAATTTGATATCAATATCAATTAGCTACATGTGACAAATGTCATGTTGGTTTGAATTTATATCAGTCTTTAGAAATATATAACAAAAAAGTGTAATAACAATTATTTCATCAAGTTCTTCATGAATTTGATATAAACAAAAATAATAATAATCATAAATAAATGTAAATTATGCAAGAAATATGATGTAAAATTATAACATTTGAATTTTCAAGTCAATCAGAAAGTAAGAAGAAAAAAAAGAAGAGGAAGCCGATTAATGTTGCATTTGGGGTTTAAAAATTCAAAACAGAGTTATTTTTTCAAGAAATAATTAAAATTATCCTTTGAATATAATAAAAGCATTTAACTTTTTACCTATAGTCCATTATTAAATGACCATTTGTTTTTTGTTTTTTGGATATCCTAATCCTTTTAATATTTTTATAATTTTTTAGTTTTTTCACTATTCGTTGTTGTTGTTCTCAATAAAATCCTTTTATGAAACATACAACTCACATCAACAAGCTAAAAGATCACTAGACATCAAATAGATTTTGACCTATTTATTTTTAATCTTACCCAAAATAAACAATATACCTGTTAAAAAATAAATATTTTTACATTTATACAAGTCAAAATAAATCTTACATCTAAAAAAATGTAAACGAATTCACTTTTTTATAAACCTCAATACGCATTTTCTAAGTATCTACTCCCACCCACCTCTACTTAAACCATCTAAAAAAAACTTTAATATTAAGAAATAATCTGTCCATGAAATTATCTCTAATCATCATCCTCTGCTATAAATGTAACAACTGTCTCCATTCTTCATAATATGGGCAAAATTACCATATATCTTCAATTAATAAGCAACCAAGCGTCAAAGACATGCCTCAGTTTGCAGTCACATATATATTAAAATTCACAACTCAAAAAGCAGAAGGATAGGGAGAAACCCTATTCCATAGCACTATCAAGAAGACATACTATAATTTTAGACTAGAAACATAACTACAACTTAATTAAGTTAGATCTTTCATCAAAACATAGAAAATTAGAACCTACTTAGAGGAAAGAGAGGCAAAACCCAGTTCAAGAACGTTGTAAGATTACATTAGTTTTAACCCCGAAATTCGAAGGTTTCTCCATGGAATTTGTCACCAACAACTCAGCAAGATTACATCAGTAAAAGTAGCCATCTTAATGTTTGTAACTTTCCTTTTGATTGCAAGTTTCAATCCATAAAAGAATGTCTGATATTGTGGTATTATGGTGCTATTAAAGCTCATATGTTTTTTATAGTCGGTAAAGGTTTGTTAGCTCATGCAGCTAAAAGTATTTTTATTGTAATGTAGGCTTGCTTATATCTGTAACACTCCTTACTCCGGAAATTTTCCGACGGTCCCCCATGTATATGATTTCTACTTGTATAGCATTTTCTGGTGGTCAATTTTTAAATTTGAAGAGTTTTGCGGAGATGGTAATAGGTCAAAAATGCTCTACTAGCACAAACCTGATTGAACAGTTTCTACAGGTTTAATTTAATATAAGTTTTACTTGGTCGTTTCCAAATTTGTATCTCCCCTGAAATTTTAAAGAAATGTGTGGCCTATACTGCCTTTCCAATCAACATCTTTCAAGCTACTTCTTTCAGATTTCGCCAACTGCTCGTTAATTCTATTTGGAGTGCAAAGTTGTGATAATTTTACCAAAAATATAGCGAGCATACTAACTTACTAGAAGCATGAGCGATTCACACTTCATAGTTTGTATTTCCATGAGAATATCAACTTGAGTTCATTTTCATCCAGATATTTTAGTATTTTGATATCCTTTAAACCTAGGGTTAATATCCACTCTTCTCTTCATTCATTTTTGTAGTGTGAGAGTACTTAATTGACACCCACTCTACCCCATGCATAAATCTATAGCTGGTCTAATCACTACTTTATAGATGAAAAAAGGACATCTTTCCTAATTTTTTCCTGGAAGAGACAAGTACCATTTTAAAATTACTCTAACAGGATGAAACGTGAGATATTAAACAACTATAACATATAAATGATGTTGATTCCTTGTTAGATAATCCATTTATAAAATTCATCATTCTAAATTAATAATAACCTTTTTTATTCAACTTATAAGAATAAATTTTCACAATCTCGCCTCACTTTTAAAGTTATTTTTTTATGGCATTTGGTCAATTTTCTTATTTAACAATGATTGTTACGTGCTCCTATGGGATCAATACAAGAAGTTAGTAAATATATAATGTTATTTTCGATAGTAAAAAAGAAAAATAGGGGGGGAGAGAGATGAAATATGACTCCTTAGCTTTGATATTGAAATTAAATCGTCTATACTTATTCAACTAGGGCGATGATGGGAAGAACCTTGTTTAACACTACTATTAGAAGATCTAAAAAAGCAACAGCATTATACTGTTCATATATATAATAATAGGTCACTTCACTAATAATTTGAATGATCTTCAGAACCATAACTAATAAGAAATAGCCCATAAACTATTGCTTCTTAGTTTCTATTTGGGATCACCTCTGCCTTGCCTCAATGCTCTTGTTGCTTGATTGTTTTGCCTGTAACAAAATAATACTCAGTCGTGAGGTTTTCACGTTTAGAGCCAAATCAGATGTCTTGAAGGATAAGAGTGCGGCCGCCATTAGTAAATTTTACTTCCAT